>OX638133.1:52118109-52368421 GCA_951804985.1 Dryomyza anilis | reverse complement strand
ATATAATATAATATAATATAATATAATATAATATAATATAATATAATATAATATAATATAATATAATATAATATAATATAATATAATATAATATAATATAATATAATATAATATAATATAATATAATATAATATAATATAATATAATATAATATAATATAATATAATATAATATAATATAATATAATATAATATAATATAATATAATATAATATAATATAATATAATATATAATATAATATAATATAATATAATATAATATAATATAATATAATATAATATAATATAATATAATATAATATAATATAATATAATATAATATAATATAATATAATATAATATAATATAATATAATATAATATAATATAATATAATATAATATAATATAATATAATATAATATAATATAATATAATATAATATAATATAATATAATATAATATAATATAATATAATATAATATAATATAAATATATAATATAATATAATATAATATAATAATATAATATAATATAATATAATATAATATAATATAATATAATATAATATAATATAATATAATATAATATAATATAATATAATATAATATAATAATATAATATAATATAATATAATATAATATAATATATATAATATAATATAATATAATATAATATAATATAATATAATATAATAATATAAATAATATAATATAATATAATTATAATATAATATAATATAATTATAATATAATATAATATAATATAATATAATATAATATAATATAATATAATATAATATAATATAATATAATATAATATAATATATATAATATAATATAATATAATATAATATAATATAATATAATATAATATAATATAATATAATATAATATAATATAATATAATATAATATAATATAATATAATATAATATAATATAATATAATATAATATAATATAATATAATATAATATAATATAATATAATATAATATAATATAATATAATATAATATAATATAATATAATATAATATAATATAATATAATATAATATAATATAATATAATATAATATAATATAATATAATATAATATAATATAATATAATATAATATAATATAATATAATATAATATAATATAATATAATATAATATATATAATATAATATAATATAATATAATATAATATAATATAATATAATATAATATAATATAATATAATATAATATAATATAATATAATATAATATAATATAATATAATATAATATAATATAATATAATATAATATAATATAATATAATATAATATAATATAATATAATATAATATAATATAATATAATATAATATAATATAATATAATATAATATAATATAATATAATATAATATAATATAATATAATATAATATAATATAATATATATAATATAATATAATATAATATAATATAATATAATATAATATAATATAATATAATATAATATAATATAATATAATATAATATAATATAATATAATATAATATAATATAATATAAATATAATATAATATAATATAATATAATATAATATAATATAATATAATATAATATAATATAATATAATATAATATAATATAATATAATATAATATAATATAATATAATATAATATAATATAATATAATATAATATAATATAATATAATATAATATAATATAATATAATATAATATAATATAATATAATATAATATAATATAATATAATATAATATAATATAATATAATATAATAATATAATATAATATAATATAATATAATATAATATAATATAATATAATATAATATAATATAATATAATATAATATAATATAATATAATATAATATAATATAATATAATATAATATAATATAATATAATATAATATAATATAATATAATATAATATAATATAATATAATATAATATAAATATAATATAATATAATATAATATAATATAATATAATATAATATAATATAATATAATATAATATAATATAATATAATATAATATAATATAATATAATATAATATAATATAATATAATATAATATAATATAATATAATATAATATAATATAATATAATATAATATAATATAATATAATAATATAATATAATATAATATAATATAATATAATATAATATAATATAATATAATATAATATAATATAATATAATATAATATAATATAATATAATATAATATAATATAATATAATATAATATAATATAATATAATATAATATAATATAATATAATATAATATAATATAATATAATATAATATAATATAATATAATATAATATAATATAATATAATATAATATAATATAATATAATATAATATAATATAATATAATATAATATAATATATATAATAATATAATATAATATAATATAATATAATATAATATAATATAATATAATATATATAATATAATATAATATAATATAATATAATATAATATAATATAATATAATATAATATAATATAATATAATATAATATAATATAATATAATATAATATAATATAATATAATATAATATAATATAATATAATATAATATAATATAATATAATATAATATAATATAATATAATATAATATAATATAATATAATATAATATAATATATAATATAATATAATATAATATAATATAATATAATATAATATAATATAATATAATATAATATAATATAATATAATATAATATAATATAATATAATATAATATAATATAATATAATATAATATAATATAATATAATATATATAATATAATATAATATAATATAATATAATATAATATAATATAATATAATATAATATAATATAATATAATATAATATAATATAATATAATATAATATAATATAATATAATATAATATAATATAATATAATATAATATAATATAATATAATAATATAATATAATATAATATAATATAATATAATATAATATAATATAATATAATATAATATAATATAATATAATATAATATAATATAATATAATATAATATAATATAATATAATATAATATAATATAATATAATATAATATAATATAATATAATATAATATAATATAATATAATATAATATAATATAATATAATATAATATAATATAATATAATATAATATAATATAATATAATATAATATAATATAATATAATATAATATAATATAATATAATATAATATAATATAATATAATATAATATAATATAATATAATATAATATAATATAATATAATATAATATAATATAATATAATATAATATAATATAATATAATATAATTATATTATAACTCGTGAACCGAAAATGATAAGACAAAAATTTAGTCGGTCATTTTTGTTAAGTTCACACCAGGATATAAAAAATCAGACTTTTATTATTCAATTATCGGATACCAGTTTAAAATTACCATATGTTATGGGCCCAGTGGGGGAATTCAGTAATTAACTTGCGATATTGTTGTCTTTAATTTTCGATAATTATTGTTAAAGTTATTCACGCACTCATATTTAACAATTTGTATTGATAATTTAACTTTGATTTTGAAATCGTTGTTAAGCTTTGCTTCAATCGCAAACATCACGAGTACTCAATATACTCGGTATACTCACTGTCATAGTTTGTTTATTTTTTAAATTACGTGAAGTGTTACAACAATGAATTAATTCATTTTAATATATACATATTCAACTGACCTAAATGAACGTATTAAATAATTCCTATACACAACTGCTTTAAATAAATTATTTTTTTATATCAGAAATGAAAACCACCTAAAAAGCGGCGGCTAAAAGTATGTATTTTCGGTTGTCCTCTTTGCGCATCCTGACAACTTCAAGCCTTCGGGTTGGGGCCAAACCTTAGGTTCGCTCATGTAGACGACCTGAAGCCGCGGGCCCTGCCGCACTCAACAAAGAAGGTTCTTCTCCGACTGCTCACTAGCAGGTGTCATCGTCGAATGATGAGATGTGGAGACTCTAATTTGGCACGATTATTGTTGTTCTCGTGCACGCCCAACATCAGGTTCTTGCTGAATTTATCGTAGATTCAAAAAATGTTCAATTTTTTAAACACACATTTTTATTTATTTGAAGTTTAAGAATGTGGTGCTGCCATACATTCGAACATTTTACTAGTTGATTTGCTAAAGATTTTTGTGTTGTTAAAACTTTGTTACAGAATCACTCAATCGTTAGTGCAAGCTACAAATCTTGTTAAATAAGAATATCGCTAACTAGTTACAGAATTGCCCCACAGGTATCGCCATATCTAATTTTTACTTGAATATTTGATATTAATTTGCAAAAATAGCATATCAATATTCAAAATAAATTTGGCACTAAAATTAAATGTATTCGAACATATCGTGGCGGTGAATATATAAACCAAGATTTCGTCGGTTATTTGCTTGAGAATGGAATAAAAATTCATCGTATCGCACCATATTCTCCTCAGCAGAACGGTATAGCGGAACGTAAAAATAGCACGTTAATTGAAATGGCCCGTTGTGTGCTGCTGGATGCTGGTCTATAATATCGCTATTGGGGGCTGTTGTGATGACCAATTACTCGGTGCGAAACCAAAAATATACAACAACTCCGACCTATATTTTTGGATAGGTATCGAAAATCAATGAATATCCTCATTTACAGAATGTTCATATCACATAAAGTTTTTTTTTTACTTTACACTTCTGTGTGCAAATTCGTATTTTCATACCTTGAATTAATTATGTAATTAAAACTTTTTGAAAAACCAACACATTTAGCTTACGAAAACTTTTTAATTTATTAATATAGGTTTAAAAAGACCTGAGCAATAGGTCATTATACGACAAAACAATTCAAATTTTAATACATTTTTCAATTTAGAAAAACCGTTAAAAATTCATCTTATAAGATAATCCACACATTTTTATAGTTATTAAAAGTAAAAGGATAAAGATATTTCAATTGACCCTTGCATAAAAAATTTAATCAAAATCCAAGAACTTTAAATGTCATAGTTGACTTTTTTTTGATAAATATAGTGTGGGAATGACTCGTTTAAAACATTTTATTATTTAAAGGACAAAGAATTAATCGATCATAATTTTGTTGTTTCTTGTTAAATTTTGATAAATCCAAAACTGTTAAGGCAATTGAATTTACTTTTTATAACTATAAAAATGGGTGGCTTATCTTGCGATATGATTTTTTAACGATTTTTCAAAATTGAAAAATGTATTCAAATTTTAATTTGAATTGAATACATAATTTGAATACATTGTCGTATAATGACCTATTACTTATTATATATTTGGTAAGCTAAATGTGTTGGTTTTTCAAAAAGTTATACACTTTTAAAATAATGTATGTAGATGCTGAGTTTTAATTACATAAGTTACTTAAGGTAGAAAAATGCGAATTTGCAGTGTAGAAGTGCAAATTTAAAAAAAACTCGAAGTGATACAGAAATTCTGTAGATTAAGGTATTCATTGTTTTTCCGTGCCAAAAATATAGGTGGACAATTTTGTATACGACATTTTTTGGAATTTGTAGCACATTGTTATTTGCAAAACTTATTATCATGGAAAATTGTGAGCCGAACTCCATTTGAATTTTGTCATGGCAGAAAGCCATTTTATAAAAACTTGAAACGATTTGGCGCGAAGTGCTTCATGCATATTCAAGATTCACAACGTCGGAAATTGGAATCTAAAGCCGAAGAAGCAAATTTAATGGGTTTTGATTCAAAATCTAAAGCATATAGATGTTTCGTGCCAGCAAAAAAGGAAAATAGTCATTTTTAGATATATAAAATTCTTGGGTGATACTGCAGTAAATTGCAATCCACCAACAAAGTCAGCTGTCGACGAACGCCAGGAGGTGGAGGCATATGTTGATATCTACACGGAAGAACCAGATGATAACAGCGACCAGTCAATCACAGATGAAATTATAGTTAATTATAGTCCCGTGAATGAATTTTCGGTAGATACACCAAGAATGACCAATCGTTCAAATATTGGTATACGTTCGAAACGTTTAATAAAATAAATCCGCTTGTTGTCAATGGCGAACCATCAAATTTTAATAACGCCATTAAGGAGAAGAATGCATCCCTGATTGCAAACGAAGCATGGAAATTGGTTGATTTACCGGAGGGCAAAAATTTGGTTGGATGCAAATGGGTTTATAAGCTAACATCACGGCAAACATCAAGCATCTACACCTACCATGGACAACGTGGCTGCGTGTTTATTTTCATATATGTCGATGACATATTGGTTATTTACAATACCCAAGAAGACGGCGAAAACATAGCGAATACTTTGCGAAAATCTTGGGTTGATATCAAATTATTTAAGAATAAGAGTAACTAAAAAGGAGGAGTTCTAATTAATCGACCAGGAACAATATATTTTAAATGTTGCAGCCAAATTTGAATTAAATAAATCGAAACCAATCGATATATCACTTAGTCCATCGTATCACAAACAATCCGACGAGGAGAATTGTCGAACAACAACAAGTAACGTGCAGCAATACTATGCCCAACCGCTGAAATGCATTCTGACATGTTTACCAAAGGTCTATGCAAAATAAAATTTCAATTATTTAGGAATAAATGTAATTTTATAACTAACGGAACTTTATATAATTACAACATTTGTTTTCTAAAACTTTATAACTCTGTAGTTTTTTTGTAAACCACAAAATATTACAGTGTAAATAATACTTAATTTTGCATGTTGCAAACTGTTGTAAAGCATGCACTTGAACTGAAACTTGAACTCTTTAATATATATTGTTCTTTTTCTTTCAATTCTGTCAGAAGCATGACATCAAAAATAAATCTTAAATTTATAATTCTGTATTAATATCGCCACCGATTCTTCTTGGCTAGGGCCAATGTTGCAAATAAGAAAAAGTTTCTAGGTTAGAATTTTGCAATCTGACCAGCGAGTTACCATCTAATATTTTTTCGTTAATCAGGTTCCCGTAAGTATGGAATGCAATCGCGTTACCGAGTCTTTCTAAGTTAAACAAAAAACTTGGTGGAAAATGATGAAACAGAAAAAAGTAGGTAGTGGGAGTAGCGTCAACGCACTTATGGGGGGCGGACGTGTCGTGCCGCCTCTTGTCTTTTTAACGTGTTCCGTCCGTCGTTTTTTAGTCTAATTTGTGTGTCAAAATTGTGCTAATGTGGCCGTCCAACAATACCAAAATTAAAAAACAACCAGTTGGGAAGGTTAGATCACATGGGAAATTTTAAAGTAGGTGTAATTATGATAGTTGGGATTATCAAAATTATAGTCGGTCTAAGCCGACTATAAATACCCTACACATATGTGTGGTTACCATTCAAAGTGATATATAGGTCACCAGGGTATACGAATCCTGAAAATAACTACAAACATTCAATCGCTGAAGAATTTCCATTCATTTGATACCCATATTTACAAATGGGTAGGTGTACCGAATTTCGATTTTTTTTTTTTGTGAACCACAAGTCTTTTCGCCGGAAAACATTATTATCATGTATTTGAGCATGATATCAATATATATTTGACCAAAAAAGTTTACCTAAGCACGTATACATAAAAATTGATCTTTATATGTACATTTTATATGAGGTATTTGAACATAAGTGGTCGGATCATAGGTCACAATGGACCGATCTCGCCAATTTTTTCGCACATACAGCGTAGGTATATTAGTAATCTAAGTTATAAGTTTCATTTATCTAGCTCTTCAATTTTAAAAGTCTTAGGGATTTCAACAGACAGACAGACAGACGGACAGACAGACAGACAGACAGACGGACAGACAGACAGACGGACAGACGGACATCGCTAAATCGACTCAGGAGGTCATGCTGATCAAGAATATATATACTTTTCCATACCGGAGATGCTTCCTTCTGGGTGTTACAAACGGCGTACCAAACTGAATATACCCTTTCACTCTTAGTGTAGGGTATAATAATTATACGTTCAATCTCAACTTTTATAAAATACATATTAAAATAAATAAATAAACAGCAATAATTTAAAATAAAACAACTAACTCTCTACAATAACAACAACAAATAAACAGAACCGGTTTCGCGCTGCCTGCTGTCTGCTGAGTTGCTGCACTCGCTGTTATTTACAATTGCCAACGCAAAGGGCTTTTCTATGCTCTTTGCTGCAATTGCACAGGTTTGTTGTCGTATTCCCTCCCTCCCTCATCCTACTCCACGCTACTAGCATACTCAGTTGATACTGCAGTGAGTGTGCGATCTACGCCGTGGTGAAGGAATAACACTCACCACGGCTTGGCTTGCGCTCTCATTTGTTTGTGTCAACTGCAGTGCGCTGGTAGTATGTATGTTTGGTTTGATGTTGCCCAGTAGAAAAATGTCGCAAAAATTTCGCATAGATTCGTGGGCTGAGAACGAATTTCTTCTCTATATATGCGTATGTGTCCGTTAATAGGCCACAAATAATGGAGCTGGGTGAGACCCAGGTTAGTGAGGATGCAGATCCACTGGATTTTCAGATACCTGGGTATCACTTAGTGCCATTATTTTCTGCCCATAGTGGTCTCGCTTTATTTATTCGGAGTGACGTTGTGTATCAACTGCAGCAACAACATAGTGTGTCGGATAGCGAATTTAATACAATTTGGGTTAAATTCAAAATCCAATCACACATCATGCACTTGTGCTTTCTTTATAGGAGTCCGAATCTAGAGAGGGTTTCCACCTGTAATAAGCTGGATGCGTTATCTGATTCGATCTCAAATATATTGGAGCAATTCCCAGGCAGTGAAATTGTTGTTGCCGGCGATTTTAATGTGCACAACGCCACTTGGTTGAGCCACTCGGGTCTTCCAACACAGGAGGGTTGTTATGTTGAGCTGTTTGCAGAGTGCAATCAACTCACTCAATTGGTGAAGGAACCGACGTATATCCCACGCGTCGGTGGGCAAAGCCAAAAAGTCTGACTTCACATCATGAAAAATATGATGTAAAAGTCCTTGCACCTCTTGGTAACTCCGACCACTGTACTGTTTCCGCTGAGTTTTCGTATTCTAGTTTACGCGCCTCTTCGATTAAAGCCCCGAAGAGGACTGTATGGCTTTACGAAAAAGCAAATTGGGTTGCGTTAAATGATTTTTTTCGCAACTTTAATTGGAAATTGTGTTTCGCAGACAGAGACATAAATGCCGCGACTTTAATGGTACAAAATATTATTTTATTAGGTTCATTCCTTCTATTCATACCTTCTAAAAAGATTAGCATTAAACCCGAGGACCACTCTTGGTTCAATGAGACTTGCAGGATTGCAGTCAGGTCGAAAGAGGAAGCCTTTCAGTCTTGGCGTTCTAACAAGAATGCTGATACTGAAAGACTTCGTATACAGGCTAGGAATCGCTGTAATGACGTGATCTTGCGCGAAAAGTTTCTTCACGAACAAAACGCGCGCAAAAAGTTCCTACTTTATCACAGGGGTAGTAAAAATTTCTGGTCATTTGTAAAAAGGGTGAAGAATCAGACGACATCGTCTACTCCAACTCTTAGTATGAATGGCCAGACCTTCACTGACCCGGTTGATAAAGCTAATCTCTTGGCAGAATTATTTGCAAATAACGCTCCCAGATAGTAATCAACCACTGCCTGTCGTCGATTTTGTTTCTTCTGCAATGCCGGAGATACATTTTCGAACTCGGGCAGTTAATAAGATTTTAGCAAACCTCAACATTAACAAAGCCTCTGGGCCAGATGGCATATCTGCCCATGTGTTGAAGAAGTGCGCGTCAACGCTGGCTTGTCCGTTGCGTAACCTTTTCAACATCTCCTACACGACAGGAGTTTTTCCATCTTGTTGAAAGGTTGCCAATGTCCAGCCAGTTCCGAAAAAGGGCGAGGCCACGAACCCTGCCAATTACCGACCCATTGCAATATGCTCTGCACTCTCCAAGGTAATGGAGAGCGTAATTAACTTCCACCTTGTGAACTATCTTGAGCACAACGAATTGCTCAGTGACCGACAATACGGTTTCCGTAGGACCAGATCCACAGGTGACTTGATGGCGGTCCTCTCCGAAAAGTGGAATAATTGTGTTCACCTTTTCGGGGAGAGCAAGGCTGTTGCTCTCGATATTTCCAAGGCTTTTGATCGAGTGTGGCATAAAGCCCTCGTTTCAAAACTAATTGCATATGGTGTCGGTGTATCTTTTACTCGATGGATATCGAGTTTTCTCCAGGGTCGTTCAATACGAGTTGCGATGGATGGTGTTCTTTCAGAACAACATTTCATCAATTCTGGAGTTCCGCAGGGTTCCGTCCTATCCCCGTCCCTATTTCTGGTATTTATCAATGACCTTCTGTCATTGACCCAGAAACCAATTCATTCTTTTGCAGATGACAGTAACATTTGTCATTCATATTCGTTCAACAAGCGCCCAAACTCTTTGGAGATTGAGAGTAAACGACGCACTATGAATGACACACTCAATAATGACTTTAAATCAATCTCCGAGTGGGGTGTTGCAAACAGAGTAGATTTTAATGCAAGCAAGACCCAATGTTGTCTGTTATCTCACAAAAGAATGGATTCACACCTCCCTCCCCTCAATATGGGTGCTGTGGATATTGCGCAGTCAGCTGCTCTTGACGTTCTGGGCATATCAATTCAATGTGATCTCCGTTGGAATGACCACATATTTAACGTGTCGAAAGAAGCGGCCAAGTGCCTCGGTTTTTTAAAACGGTGTAAAACATACTTCACTCCTGCTGACTTACGCACTGTCTACATTACCTATATACGGCCTAAAATGGAATTCAATTCGCACATTTGGGCAGGGGCCTCAAAATCCTCCTTGGAGTTCCTGGACCGAATCCAACAACGTGCGATATATTTAATAGGGGATGAAAATATTTCATCGTCTATTGGTTCTCTTGAGCACCGAAGGACCGTTGGGTGTGTAAGCCTGTTTTATAGGTATTACAACGGCAAGTGTTCGAGGGAAATACATGGCCTGATTCCACCAGGTCGTGTGTTCTCTCGTTCTACTCGGGCGTCAAACCAAGCCCACCCCTTCGTAGTCGACTCGGCTCTCAACAGAACCACGCATTATAGAGAGAATTCGTTCTTCAGTCGCACGATTCGTTTGTGGAACAATCTCCCTGCGTACGTTTTTCCGGACATTTTTGATATTGGCAAGTTCAAAACAAACATTCACCGACACTACTCTATCTTTCCTCCCTCCATTTAACCTATCATCCCTTCTTACGATCAACACTGTGCTTTGCATGAATAGGGGGCATCCCCTGAGCGTTGGTTAATTTGTAAAAACAAAAAAAAAAAAAACTACAGGGATACGATCAAAAGCCCTCACCCCGCCATTTGGATACGGCATTTAACTGTAGTTCCCATCACTTTCGAGTACAAATATAACACGTACAGCTCAAATGATGAGAGCGCTCTTCACAGTCCTATAGCGCCAAACTATTATTATAAACGTCAAAAATACAATCTAATGCCAAGAGTGCGGCATCGTTCCATATCAAGCAGACAGGACTGAATCATTCGAAACACGATAAAAATAATAATAAACACGATAATACCAATTTTAAATACTCAATACTAAACTCGTTACTTTGGATACTTTTAATATGTATTTTAAATCCCAATTTTCGCCATTCAGAAGGTACTAATGTCAGATTTAAACTACTAATGTAAATAAATACATTGTTTATTAATTTCAAATTGTATTTCATACGTAATAAAAAGTTTTTAATGAAGAGTTTAATACCTAAGTAATAAAAAGTATTTACTTTAAAAATCTATCAACTACGCAATAAATTTAAATAAACAGTATTTAAATTAGATTAAATATTTAAACACAAAAAAAACGTGTCGAAAAGTATTAAAATTTATTATTTTTTTCCACTGTGTACGACTAGAGATAAAATAGGAATACAAAGTGGAGTGGAGTGTCGATTTTGAATTGTCTATGATTATGCGCCATTGTTTTTGTTTTAGCAATAAAACCATAGAATACGGCTACATTTTATCAGTTAAACGTATAGAATGTAGTTTAATGAAAGGAGTGATCACAGCAGGCCTTGTACTGGCCAAAGAGGACGCAATATTCTTGGACAAGTTTTCCTTAACTCCATAAAAGAGGTGTCAAAGAATGATCTGGAAATACGTAAATACAGATTAAGTCACAAAAGTGGGTCTATGTGTGGCTTAATCCGTCACCCTAACCTACACAATATTAAACTTTTACATACACATTTTTCGGTCCCTAGAAAACTCATTACATTATTAAACTATTTTAAATTACATTTAAGTACTTACTTTTGCTTCCTCCAATCTGCCTAAGGCCTTTAATAAATTTCCCAAATCACTTCTGACGCAGTACAAATCCTAAAAATTTTAGCGTGAATAAAACATAAGAAAATGTAAAAATGACTTACAGGATTGTATTGTAATGCAGTAACATATGCCTGAACTGCTGATTCCATATCACGTGCCGCTACCAACGCCGCCGCTAAATTTATGTACCCGTCAATAAAATCGGGTTTAAGTCGAACAGCTCGACGATAATTTTCCAAAGCTTCCGGTAATTGTCCTCGCTCCTTAAAAACATTACCAAGATTACTGAAATACAAAATTTTATTATACTATTAAATTTGCTGATATCTGAAGTAGTATCAGCAACAACAGTTCTAAAATTCTAAATGATCTCAAATAGTGGACCTACAATATATGGTGTTTGCGATTTTGTCTTAATTTGAAACTAAACTAAATTTTGTCGGTAATAATTGAAGAATATCTCTTTCCAACAGACCTTACTTTGGGCTCAGTAGACAATTGATGAGTAGAGCCCTCTCTCGACGGACAAAAATTACGCTCTATAAGTGACTCATCATGCCAGCCTCCTCTATGAGGCATGGACGCTTGCCAAACCCGATGAGCGAGGTTTAGGAACGTTCGAGAGAAAGACTCTTTGGAAAATATGTGGCCCGATATGCGTTGAAAACAAGTACAGAAAACACTTGGAGTACACGCAGAGCGACTGGCAAAGCATAATTGCTGCGGCAGAAACCAATCATGGGTTGTAATGGCCAAATAAGTTAGTAAGTAAGTAAATAGCGATTATAGGGAACTTGATTTCCACTGAACATTTTAAGTTAGTATCTTAAGTTGCATTATCAAAAGCACCCTCGAAAGCTCTTGACTATAGAATAGTCTTCTCTTCCTACTTTAGGAATGAAGGCCACTTTAACTAAACGCCAGGATGTCCTCGTTCACCGTAAGACATATTCGACGTGATTCCTTCTCTAAACTGGAGAATGCTCAGTGACTGCTCATGTTCTCTACCCAATGTGTTGATATCATCAGCATATGGTACTCTTGTTTTTTTTTGCCATTCTGATGGAGTTCCGAAACTCTTAAAATCTCCTCCATTATAAGGTTGAAGAAGTCATTCGATAGGGAATCACCATGTGTGAGACCTCGTTCGGTATTAAAAGGAAAAGTTATTCCCTATTCTCACTGTACAACGTGCGTCGCTTAGGGTCAAAGGCAAAGCTTTAAAGGTTTCGCAGATATACCGAACTCAGACATGGTGGCGTGTAGGCGATGGCAGCTTTGTAGTCGACGAGAAAGTGGAAGGTGTCGATCTGCCTCTCTTAGGTCTTTTCCAGGATGACTTATAGACTTATCCCACGGTAGTTGGTGCGTATTGTGGGATCCGCCTTCTAAAGGATTGGGCAGAGTACACTGAATTTCGCTGGGCTTGCAATCTTTTGGATATATTCTACTGATGAGCTGGTGCATACTTGTTGTGAAATCATCGCCTGCAGATTCTGTTTTTCAGCCTGTAGATTGATTTGCAGACCTAATCAGGGTCAGCAACTTGCGTTGTCGGGCGGTCTTCTCTACCGGCGGAGTTATTGTCGTCATCGCCGGCTAGCAGTTGCGAGAAGCTTGCCGACGTCAAACTTTCTTCGTGTGGATTTCTGTGCATTTTTCGCAGCACATAAGCGTGCGCGAATCTTGGTTGCTACAAGAAAGTGATCCGAGTCGATGTTGGCATTTCGTATCGAACGTACGTCCATTGGCTTCCGTCAATCACAACGTGATCAATTTGGTTGCGCGTGTTGTGATCTGGTGATCACCACGTGGCCTTGTGAATATTGTGTTGCTTGAATCTATTACTACTAATTAGCATGTTTCGTGTTGCCCGAAGTGTTGACGTGGATAGTGACATAAAATGTCGATACTTTCTTGTACTCGATAATTACCTGATACTAATTTTTAAATACACGATATTATACCCGTTACTTTCGATACTTTTACAATACTTACAATTTCTAATGCTAGAATTATACCAGTAATAAAAAAAACACTCTAATAAAAAAAAAATATATATATATATATATATATATTTTAGGATTGTTGTTACATATATTGTGCTTTCAACTTTTTACAATTATATTTGTAACCACTAAAACACATTTTACACTCCAGAATCTTGTATCAACAAGTTCTAATTTCAATGTTTGATTAAATAATATTAGGTTTTAATGCTTATTTATGCAATTGTATTAATAAATAAATATTCATATTGCAGTCGTTTCCCGTTCCGTGCCCACCAGCAATCAATAAACTCTTAGCAAAAAGAAATATGAACAATTTATTTTCTAAAAATATTAAAAATATTAAAATACTAGAAATATTAAACATTAAGAAGGACTTACTTAGTGTTTGCTGGTTGACGGCTCGCGAGAGAAAAACGAAGCCCGCCACAATCGACAACACACCAATAAAAAAATATTTAACGAATAATTTTGACATGGGGAAAGCTTCACCATCTTCGGTTGGTAACTTTGACACTGACCGCCGCAAAACGCATAACTCCGCGCACCACGTAAAACGCGGTCCAGAGAACCATCGCCACTCTTCTATGGTACTTCACTCCAAGATTTCTATAACTCGGTTTGCTACGTATTGCTTTTACGTCCTGTGTTCCAAGCGAATCGTGCGGATCACGGTGTGCGAGTCTATCCAAAAGAATCTTCTATTTATTGTAATCGTGTGGCAGTTGGCTATAGTCTCTGCCAACCACACACCCATGACTGTTGCTTGCAATTCTAGTTTCAGTATCGTATGGAAACGAGTGGGGGCCGAAGACGTCTTACCCGCCAGGAACGATACGAAGAATGGCGAAATCTGGAATCCTTCTGCTTTCGGAAGCTCTTTCGCCCGATTCTTCGAAATGAGGTATATGGAATCGAGAATCTGGACATCATTTCTAGACCAAATTTGCAGATGATTTGTATTCATATTTTTGCGCATACCGTAAAATTTGCTGGGACTGGTAGGTCTCCGTCCACTATTGTTGACAGGGCCCGTACCTTCTTGATCTGCTACTTAATTCATTGCTCATGGCGACCGTAAGTCTCCCTTAAAATATTCAGATCCATTTCACGGGAACGTGAAATGGAAGTTTGACAATTTTCGGAAGTTTGACAATTTTATTTCGATAAAAAATAATAATTTAATTTGTGTCAAATGCGTTCGAGTAGAACCTGGTGGTTTCGCATCCACTGTTTTTTTTTTTCTTTTTCACCATACGGTAACTGCAGTTCAGCCCAAATTTCGACTAATAAAAGCAGCACATTTTGCTTCCGGAAATATGTATGCATCGCTATTTGACATCTACATTTAAAAGAGATATCCATGCACAACAAAATCACGCTTTATGAATCGTCCTATAAACACCGAATACTCAATACACAAACATTAAACAACAAAAAAATTGTGTCAAATTTATTAATGTGTCCAACTATTTTTTGAAAACAAAACTTGACAGCATTCGTTTGAACTGGATTGAACCACCCAGTGTATTCTCAGCTCCGCTCGGAAGTATTCTGAACTGTGGTGTGCAACCATGCCGTGTCAGATCAACCTTTTCCGTTTTGCACTTCTATTCAAAGAGAGCTTTTTTTAAAAAATGGCTTCTTTTTGTTCTCGTTTGTTTTCGTTCAATTCATTTCATTTCAGAAACAACAAAAAATAATAAGTTGCCGTCCAATTAAACGTCAAAAAATTAAAAAATTAAAGCTTGTTAGTGCGTTGGACTGCGAGCCGAAAGGTCCCCGGTTCAAGCCTGGACTGGGGCTAACAACGTCTTTTCATAGAAACATTTTTCTATACCGCGCTACCTCTCGTCAGTAAATGGCAAACCTTCGAGATTAAAAACATTGCCTATGAAAAGCTCTCACCCGCCGTTCGGATATAACACGCACAGCTCAAAATGGTGAGAGAGCTCGGCCGAAGTTCTATACAGGACTGTAGCGCCAAACTATTATATTATTATAATAATTGATTGACTTGCTCATTTATCTTTTTCATTTGCGGTAGTATATAATTTTGTATATAAACGGGTGTTAAATCTGTTGTTTGTATTTGTTGTGTGTAAAAATGATTTACACTAAGTTTCTCTCCAGAGAGATGAAAAATATCCTGATATTCTTTAAAAATATTAATTAATGAATTTTTTGCAACTGGATCGCTAAATTCTCCATATCGAAGTATGTAGCCTGTTCTCATTTTTTGTATTTATTTCATTGTAAGAAAAAATATTATAATTTTTTTAAAGGTTGTACTTTACAATCGAGACTTTTTAAAATTAAATCAGTATCAGTGGTATTTAATACTTTTACATGTGCTACTCCTTTTGATGGTATTAAGTTATTTCCTAAAAATGCCTTTCGATATTTGTTCACTTAATACTATACTGTCTTCATTTGTATTAATATTAAGAGGCACAATTGATTCTGACCTTGCTGGTATAATAATATTTGTTGTATATAATTGTTTTGAAATCATTGGTAAATAAACTCTTGGTTATTTATATTGAACGCAATTGTAAATGTCTCATAATCTATTCGACACATAAACTTTGCTAAAATATCGCTCCCTAAAATCCCATCAGTTGTGAGTGGAAAATCATTATCAACTATATGAAAAATATGTTGAATACTTTCTGTCATAATTGACAAATTCAAATACCTAACCATTCTATAGCTTCTCTCGGTATTCCAGTTAATTTGGACACCTCTCCTGTATAAATATTTGAGAATTTTTTTTATTTTGCACACAGAGACATCCGCTCCTGTGTCTATTTAAAATTTCAATATTATATAATTGTTTAAATTCTCCGATATTTTTAATATTCTTAATTTTGGTGGTGGCCTCTCTGGGCAACGTCTTCGGCTACCCGGCCTTCGAAGTTTCCCTGGTCGTTAGTATAAAAATATGACCTATATGTATTGTTTTACCTCTGTTGAAATTTTTGTTACTATTTTGATTCGCATTACTGCGTCCCCTATTAGGATTATTATTAAATCCGACGCTTCTATATGAATTACTGTTGTTATGATTGTTGTTGTTTCTATAATTATTATTTATGGAGTTGCTATTGTTATTATAATTGTTATTCTGATACCTGAAATTATTGTTATTCATTTGCCTACTATTAAATTCATTAAATGAATCTCTACCTCCTATGAAATTTACATTATTAATCTATCTCCTCTGTTTCGTATTTGAAAAATATTTTTATTATCTAAACCCAAACTTCTTTCAGCTGTCATGCATCTTTCGACCGCTTCTTTAAATGCGTTCGGTACATTTGCAAGCAAAAGCTGTTGGAATTCCATATTTACTCCTTTCATAAAAACGTTTAAAGCCATACTATCGCTAACTTTATACACTGCTTCTTTTACTTCTTGTGTAGGACTTGAAAATGTTTTTATTTCAAATGCGCTAAATTGTTCTAGAAGCTCTACGATTTTCTCTCTAAAATCTGAAATATTTTTATTGGTTTGCTTTATTGTACCTAATTCTGTTAAAACTTGTTGCAAAGTTTTTGGATTTGGATATGCGTCTTCCAACAATTTTTTAAAATCTGAAAATGTTGTAGGTCTATTAGAATGACCCAAAATGCAACGTACTTGAGCTGTTAGTTTGAAATTGTAGACGAACTTACTTAATGAATAATGGTTAATCATCATCAACCAATAAATCATGCAATAGCTCCGCCTGTATAATAAAATCATCTAAATATTTAAATGCGCCTTTAAAAATTTGTAGGTTTCTACCTACCATAGATATATCGAAGTGAGCAATTTTTTGCAAATTTTTTTCTTGCCAAACGGTGGATAAATCTAAATCACACTCTGTTTCAATTTTAACTCTTTTTGAATCTTCTCTTAAGCGTAAACTTTTTATTTTCTCTTTTAAAACACTAAGTAGTTTTAAAATATCAGCTTTATGCGCTATATAATCTTTATTTTTCCCACTGATCTTATTTAAATTTTCCTCTAAAATTTTTAATCTTTCTAATTTTTTTTTATGTATTCATTTCCATAAACTCTATCCTTGCTCTTTTTATACCCTACACTAAGAGTGAAAGGGTATATTCAGTTTGGTACGCCGTTTGTAACACCCAGAAGGAAGCATCTCCGGTATGGAAAAGTATATATATTCTTGATCAGCATGACCTCCTGATTCGATTTAGCGATGTCCGTCTGTCTGTCCGTCTGTCTGTCTGTCTGTTGAAATCCCTACTACTTTTAAAATTGAAGAGCTAGAGTCGAGATCGGTCCATTGTGACCTATGATCGGACCACTTATGTTCAAATACCTCATATAAAATGTACATATAAAGATCAATTTTTATGTATACGTGCTTAGGTAAACTTTTTTAGGTAAAATATATATTGACTCATGCTCAAATACATGATAATAATGTTTTCCGGCGAAAAGACTTGTGGTTCACAAAAAAAAAATCGAAATTCGGTACACCTACCCATTTGTAAATATCGAGTTTTTTAACTCTAACAAATATTCTCTTATGGATTCCATTCATTTTATATTTTGATATTAATTAAATATTATAATTTGATTTTATATAATGCAAAGCTTAAAATTTAAAAGAGATCTATGTACATTTTTAAAATTTCTTTTCATATTGTAGTTATTAGTTTAGGTGTATAATTATATATATATATATATATATATATATATATATATATATATATATATATATATATATATACATATATATATATATATATATATATATATATATATATATATATATATATATATATATATATATATATATATATATATATACATATATATATATATATATATATATATATATATATATATATATACATATATATATATATACATATATATACAATAACAATTATAAAAACAATTAGCAATAGCAACTCCATAAATAATAATTATAGAAACAACAACAATCATTACAACAGTAATTCAAATATATATATATATATATATATATATATATATATATATATATATATATATTGTTTTATTATTATTATTTTTATTGTTTTTATTTTATTCTTTTTCGCTCTCGTTGAACCACACCATTATGTATTCATTACAAGTGGGACAAGTTTGCGATTCCAAATAATAATCATTGAAACAATTTAAATGGTAATTATGGCTACATAATGTAGTTGTTATGAGTTCATTCTCTTTCATTTCAAAATTGCATATGCTGCAAATTAAATTTAGTGGACTTGAATTGTCCATGTTTTTTAATTCTATTATTTTTTATTTTAGATTTTAATTTGTTTTTTTTTTTTGCAAATATTTTTTTTAGAAAATATATTTTTATATATTTTTTTTTAATTTATTTTATATTTTATTTTATATATTTCTTTTTCATATTCATTTTATTTAAAATTTGTTTATATGTAAATTTTGACTTTTTATTTATTTTTGATTAAATTATTTATTTATTTTACTTTTTATTTATTTTATTTTTTATTTTTTTTTGTGTTCACCCTGTGCTTTTCATTTCGCCGCGTTTCGCTCTATGACAGTTTTGACGTTTGACGATTGAGCCACGTGTTTAACTTTATGTTATTATTATGTTTTTCTTCAGTAGTTCTGTTTTTGTTTATAATAATTTTAATTTGGGTATTTTTACATAGTGAATATTACTGATGATACAAATATAATTTATATATATATTAAAAATAAAAGTGTTTTTATTTATTCAGCTTATTGTGTTTTATTTTTTATTTAATTGTTTTGTTTCTGGGTTGTTTCAGCTTGTTTTTTCGTCTTTCGCTATTTTTGCGTGATCAGCTGCGTTGTTGTTGAAAAATTGGTGCAGCGGTGTAGCGCGGGACGTCGCTTGCTGGTGCGCTTGGCACGTTCTCCTCCTTTGGTGCCTCAGTGGGCATAAAATTTTTCGCCAAATTTGGCAAGTAATGATAGACGTTAGGGGGCTGATGTTTTAATAAATAATTAAATTGGTTTAGGTCCTGCCTGATTTATTTGCCGGCGCTTATAAACGCCACTGGCCTAAGGATTGGGATGCCGGCACTAAAAAGCGCCAAGGCAAGTATAATGTTTTTAGCCGATGATTTGGCTTAAATAAAAGAATATGCTGATTAATTGGCTGTTCAGTGTTGATTGATTTTATTATTATAAAAACAGTCTATTTATACTTAATCCCAGTTTGTCATTTATCATTTTGACATAGATTTGACATAACTCTTTTGACAAACATAGAATAAAATATAGTGCTGTACATTGGGTACCTTACAATATGCTCTTTCCGCTTTTTTTGTCCCAAAACAATACTTGATGCACAAAAACAATCAAAAGAGATAGAAATTTTGTATATATTCAGTCTACATTTGGCGCATTTAACATCAAAAACCAAGTGTAGGTACTGCAGTAAGCAAGTTTTAAATAAAAGTGTTTTTAATGTTTAAACAAAAATTGTGTTCAGTTTCCAGTAATAGTTAAAATCTAGTGCTTTTTTCTACAACTTTTACTTTGCAACAATAGCGGTAAATCGAATACAACAACAAAAACACACGCAACTCCATAGATTAAATAGACAAAGTCATGTCTATCTTTCGTTTGTGAAGTTGTCGTTTTGGAAGCACACGTATGCACTGAAATTTAATATTCGGCAAATAAACTGTAGGTCACACCAATTTGAGTACAAATATAACACGCACAGCTCAAATGGTGAGAGAACTCGGCCTAAGTTCTATACAGGACTGTAGCGTCAAACTATTATTATTATAACATTTAAGTTATAAAACAAAAAATATCTTTTTATAAACATTTTAACAGTGTACCTACATATGACTTTAATTTCTTTTGGTGTTTTTGGTTTCGTGAAAGTGCGACAAAAAACATATGCAAATCCAACAACACAAAATTCAATGTAGTGATCGAATATATGGCGGAAAATTTTTGCTGTTGCCAACTGAGGCTGTACACGTTATCATGCGGCTAATGTTTGTATGTTGTAATGGTTGGCTGTACAAGAATACAAACACACTGTGTGATGCGTCTTTCTGTTGTCATGCGATGATACATGGTAGCAATGAAAACTAAAATATGTATATACTTGAGTGATATTAACAACTTGAGTGATATTTGTACGGTTTTGTATTAAAAAAAATTTTAATGTTTACAGAAAATGTAATTACAATCCGTCAAAACACCTATTACAATTTTTTAAATTAAATTACATAATATAAAAACAGTGACATTTTTATTAGAACGAACCAATCGTGTAGCTGAAAATATAACTCAAGTGTTTCTGATCAAAATGTTTTCCAATATTCATATATAAATTTTACGCATATTAATGAAACATCGCACTTATTTTGTCCTGTGCGAATTCTCTATAGGGAAAATGTAACAATTAAAATAGTGCTGTAGAAAATAAGGCTCTAATTAAATTTGCATGAATTTTTATATATAATTTTTATATAAAATATTTTTGAATATTTTTCGAGATCTCGTCGAGATTCGTGACCGAGATCGAGATGACTTTCAAAAGTCGAAACAAGATTCGAGAACGAGATCATTTTTTTAACTTGTTCGAGATTTCGAAAATCTGAAAAATCTCGCTCGAACGTGTCACTAGACATATGGGTTCCTTAGATCTGGCATGCTGGCTTGCATCTGCTTATAGTTTGTAAACATCAACGCTTGCATCGAGTGCAACTGGCGTTTAAATTCATTTTGCAATTAAATTCATTCGTTACCATTTCAACGTCGTTTTGTATTTTACCGGCCTTGTCTTTTACGGTCGAAGTTCCTTCTGAATTTGTTGCGAGTGGTGTGTTCGACGTGGTGGAAATCGTAGACATCTTATCTGTCATCGGTGCGGCTGAGGACGCTGATCGAATGGCTGCGGTTCGTAACTCTGTAGACGCTGAAGGCTGATTGCTGACATGTACGCTTTGTGCATCACAAATCGAACGGGCGACACTCCCTTGTTCACTCTTTCACTCGATCTAATATCTGTCGTTTCTCCGTTGAGTGACATTAATTGTACGACGTCGATTGTTCGAAAAAAAACAACGCGTGGCAATCTTCGCAAATGTGCGACTCGCGGACAATCTCCGCGACACGTAGACTGTGGGGCAATCTCCTGATGTGTTCAGGAAATAGGGTCTTCTTCACGGTGTTGCCTAGCAGTATCTGGGTGCCGGCCGTTCGAAGCCATTCAGCTTCTTCATAACCATCTTGTACGCCGTACCCTACGGGTTTATTACTGCATCGTCGCATAGTTCCAGGAAGCATTTGCGCTTGCTCTAACGGATCGCTTTTTTTATCTGACTTGCCATTTGGGTAGCCTTCTATCTCAATGTTCTCAAGCATGATGAGAAATGCCTCACTGTCGAAAGTGCCTGTCCTCCAACCACTTTTTACTTTCTCTATTTCTCTAGGAGCTCTAATCGTTTTTCTTATTTTACATATTATGGCCTGGTGATCGCTATATGATACCGCTACTCGCGAACGTTAGGTCAGTGATTGAGCCGTTCCCGCCTCTGGAGAACATGTGCTGTGATCCTGAGTTCATCAGCGAGGCGATGGTCTCTAGCAGAGATTTGCCTTTCGGGGTCGTTTTTGGACACCCCCTCTCTATCGCCCAGGCGTTAAAGTCTCCAGCTATTATGACCGGAATTTTCCCTCTAGCATCCGTGATCAGCTTTTCAATTATCCTCGTATATTCATATAGGGTGATACTCTGCGGTATGTAGCAGCTATATATGTATATTCCACATATTTATAATAATCGAGTTTTAGCTAATACAGCTAGCTTGCACTTTCACAGCATTAATGCTGGAAAATATTTACCCACTAAATTAGTTGGGCTCATGAACCGACACATGTTACATTATAGTTTTGATCTACATAGAGTTGATTTTTTTACATATTTATATTATACTGAGGACAAATATTAACAAAATTATACATTCGATTGAAAGGTGATGCAGCAACATAATTAGTTGTACAATGAGGTAGATAAAAAAGAGTATCACAATTTGTGCTACATCTACGATTATAGTTATAATAAAGATAGTTGAGGAGCTCAGGTTAATCCAGTCTACCCGTAATTAATTAATGTATATAAGTTATATCGGCAATCTGTCTGGGCTCTTCAAGGTCTTTAAATTCAGTAGTTTCAGGCGATCTTCGTATGGAGGAAGATGTACGTTATCAACCCAATTAAAACCTTGAGAGCGAAACGTACGAAGTTTTTCTGTATCCTTTCAATTCGGTCATTATGTACCTTATAGAAATGAGACCATACTTGACACGCATATTCCAATTGTGAACGAACTAGAGTACAATAAAGAGTCAAAGTTATTAAGGGACTATTAAATTCTTTAGCCCATGGTTTGATAAAACCAAGTAATGATAAGGACTTTTTACATATATTTTTCAATATGTAAATTAAACGATAAATTTGTATCAACAAACACACCAATTTCTTTCACAACGTGTACTAGAATAACAATTTTCTCTTTTAGTAAATAATTGTATTCTAGATTATTTCTTTTGCGAGGAAATGACATGGCTTGACACTTTTCTGGATTAAGTATCAAGCTATTCTTACAAGACCACATTTCAAATGATTTTAAATCTGACTAAAGTAGATTAACGTCATTATCGTCATTTATTGATTTGTATATTTTCATGTCATCGGCAAAACTTAATAAATATGAGAACTTAAAGTTGTATATCACATCATTAATAGCCAGTATAAATAACAGTGGACCATGATGACTACCTCGAAGTGAAGTCTAATAGATTAGAGCAGGCATGTCAAACTCATTTGGCATCACGGGCCGCATTGGCAACTCAAAAGAGGAGGCGGGCCGAAATTGTGTCCCATCCAAAAAAATATCAGTAATTTTTTACATTTGGTTCTTCTATTGTAAAACAAAATATAATGTTAAGATGATAACAATTTTCTATTGATTCTCGTTAAAAGCGCCGTAGGCGATTTTTTTTTTTTGCGATTTTTGTCTGTTTGAAATATATGTTCGCATTTCTTTCGCATTTCTTTGATCCTGCCAAAAATGTTGTCTGGTGTATATACAATGGAGTATATTTCTAACACTAGAGACAATATTATAAATTTGGCCTTTGTACCAATATCAAAGGCCAAATCATACTAAAACTGCAAAAATAGTTCAAAGCGACATTTCGCCGATTTTTTCGAAACGATAATAAAAATGATTCTGGATTAATATTGCATCAAGTAGTTCAAATATATAGAGATATATTTCAAAAACATTGCGATGTGGAAAATGTTAAAATATCCTAACATAAAATTTTGCTGTACGAAAATTACGAAATTTTAAAAATTAGTAACGAGACCGGATTTTGTAATTCAAGTTAGTTCGAGAAAACTTTGAGGCATAAATCACTTCTTACCAAATTTTTTAGGTTTTTGTTACAAATAATACCTAAACATATTGTAAACGTTTGTTTTTAAAATTTGGTATATAATTTATATATATATATATAAAGTTGAAAAGGCTTCTATTTATGCACAATTTATTTAAATTACAAGGACAATCCATTGATTCGATGTTCGGATTTTAGAGTTATGACTAAGTTTGTTTTACTATCCTTAACACGAGGTTTGCAGTATTCTATGGTAGAGTTTTTTTTTTCTACATCCACAAAAAGTAATTATTGATTATTTTTTTTTTTTGAAACTTTGGAGCACTGTATCTCTGGAGAGGGTGAATGTTGAACTCTGGTAGATTTGGTGTGGAATGTCTCTAATACAAAAAGTTTTAGTTACTAAAAAAAAATTTTAAATGAATCCAATTCCAATTTGTACAATGCAAGACTCTTGTCTGCAAGACTCCTGTCTGCAATTTTTAATTCTTGTTTTATTCTGATTTGCGCACTTATTTGATACTGGAGCTGATTCCGATACTGTCCAGTTTTTAAGATTTTAATATAATATAATAGTTTGGCACTACAGTCCTGTACAGAACTTCGGCCGAGCTCTCTCACCATTTTGAGCTGTGCGTGTTATATTTGTACTCAAATTGGTGGGACCTACAGTTTATTGCCGAATCCGAACGGCGGGTGAGAGCTTTTCATATGGTTTTTACTCTCGTAGGTTTGCCATTTACTGACGAGAGGTAGCGCGGTATAGAAAAATGTTTCTATGAAAAGATGTTGTTAGCCCCAGTCCAGGCTTGAACCTGGGACCTTTCGACTCGCAGTCCAACGCACTAACCACTGAGCTACCGCGGCTATTTTTAAGTTTTAATTATTTTTCTCTCCTTTTATTTTTAATAGTCGAACCAAAAGCAATAATATAATTTTCTCTTCGGTGTTAGATGTACAAAACAATGCGCTACCATATATTTTTTATAAATGCCGGTGAAATATAGACAAGGGAAATTCAAAACTTCACATTACATTTAAAATTTTATAAATATAAAACAATGATGAAAAAAGGTAAACATTATTGTTATGCCATTTGTGCAACGTCATTTATAATATTTAAAATGAAAATTAGGAAAATAAATAAAGACTCTATATTAAAAACTCATCAATTTCTTATTATTAAAATTTTGAAAATACAAAAATATTGAAATTTTTTAATAAATTAATAAGTTTTTAACCAAGATTAGTAATGTAATTTAATATCATTTTAACGCCTGAAAATAAAATATTTTTAACATTTTTCAATTCTTAAAAATATATTTTTTTATATTATTTAAAAAGTCTTCGCGGGCCGCAGTGAAATGTTGGCGGGCCGCGTGTTTGACATGCCTGGATTAGAGACTGTCGATTATATGTCACAGTGAATTTTAACTTGATGATACATAATACGTTCAAACAGTTTCAGTATTGATGAAAGTTTAGCGATTGGTCTATAGTTATGTAAATAATTTTTACAGCCCTTTTTAAAAATTTGGGCTTTTCCAAAATAATGAGAAATTACTTTCATTGATTGAATTATTAAATAAAGAACAAAGTGGTTTACATAACGAAGTACCACATTTTTTTATAACCGTTGTCGGGATATCATCTGGTCCACATCTGAAATCATCTTCAATAGCAAAAATATATTGCAAAATCTGGTCCAAAGAAATTGACAAAAAGACTAATGAAGTTTTAAGAGCAGAAAACATGTAATTAAAATAATTAACATCGGTTATAAAAGAATAATTAGAGAATGATTGTTTGAACAGGCTTCCAAAGAGGCCACATATGACATTAGGGTCGCTAGTAAATCCATCATTATTTAAAAAAAAAGCTGGAAAACTATCGCTTTTTTTTTAAGTATTGATGAATCCCCAGAACTTCTTTGGATCCGATAAAATTATGTATCTTCATTTTATACTCAAAATAAAGAATTTGAGACCTAGATTGGACTTTCAGAAACAATTTGTTGTATGTTTCTAGATTACTTGGGTCTTGACTGCTGAAATATCAATTCTATGCTCTATTCCTAGAGTTACGTAGCATTTTCAAATCCTTAGTGTACCAGGGAAACGATGAGATCATTGTAAACTTAAGGCTATATGGTAGATATAGTGCTATACAGGAAAAGAATTCATGGTAGAAAAGGTTTATAGCAACATCAGGTTCATTATCATCAATATAGTCTGTTATTAAATCTATTTTCGCAGATAACAATACATTCAATGATAAAAAGTTGGCTTTTTTAAATTAAATTCATAGGCCATGTCTGCTCTATGATATTCGCTCTATCAGATTGTTAAAATATTGTTAGAGGCGGATGATATGCGTCAACGTCCATTAGAACATTCGTCGAATTTGTAACAACAATATTGTTACTATCTGTAGTTACTAAGTCAAGTTGTCGTTCTAGGCAATTAGTAATACAACTTACTTGTTGTAAGTCAGACGACACAGTGTCAACAAAAATCTGTTCTTGTCGGGTTTTAGAGTTAGACGCACAAAAATAGGTGTCGTCGTCAGAGTTATTCCATTTGAAAAATGGTATATTGACATTACATAAAAGTATAATGTCATAAGAACTATCAAGTATTTCTAATACAAAATCTATGGACTTAAAGAAGGTGTCATAGACTTCTACGCTACTTTTCGGGGGAATATAAGCGTTTGACATATACACAAGAATTGTGTAGTACAATCTTTACACAAATAAACTGTAATGAAGAAGCAATTGGAATTTCTAGTAAGGAACACATTAAATTGTTCCTTATTGCAATTAATACACCACCACCAACTTGTGATTTTTCGATATCACATCTATCTTTTTCTAAAAACATTAAATGTATTATCGAATAATTCAGCATATAAAAAGCTCTTGTTTAGCCATTTGGTTTTGAACTCGGAAACAAGAATGTTATCAGACCAAAGATTTGAACTGATAACGGCCTTGTTCCGAGTGCCTGTTCAACTACCGCCTGGAATTTCGCTGGAGAGTTCTGATTTACTGATTGTCCTATTTCCTGCAGTTGGGGTTCACGTTTGACCATCTTTAGTACCTCTGCGTATGAGCTTTCATCAGTACTCCATGCTAGTAGTCGTTTGTGATTTTCGCTTGCCATCTTTGCTGAATTTGACCTCTGCATGCGGTTTGAAACTTCCGTCAGACTTCTTCAACAAGCACTCTCCTTTGTGCAGTTTTTGGCTGTTTCGGACCAGGAAGCAGAGAGGAAGTTCTCATCTGGCCCACCTCTTGATCTCTTAGCATTTTTCTCAGTGCTACAATCACGTTTCGCGACTGGTGATATCTTCGTAGCTCGGATGGTCTACCATTTCCAACCTCATTGTGCTTCATCTGGTTTCTATTCTAGTAGACGTTTATGTAGCGCCTGTATAGAATAGAGAATATCACTCATTGGCTGGTTAATATTTCGCTTTTCGACTACCATCTGGGTTAAATGGTGTATTTTATTACCCAGTCTGAAAATCGTGTCCATCTTCGGATGGTCTGGCCCCTGGTGAGTGCTGTGGTTATCTCGCTGGATGGTGAGAACTTGATCCAGTAGCCTGTTTCCTCCTTGGATCTCCCTGAGTGGCGTTCGTGCCAGTACCGTGGACCCACTTATGTGGTTCGCCGCTACCTGCGTCGCCGAGTTCGTCGATGTTGGGTTTTCGGTCGTCACCGGTGGTGACCGTCTTTTCCTCCGTCTCTCTTGTTTTGTTTGGTTCATTGTTGTTTGTGCTCATTGTTTTATTTGCTCATATTTTATATTACTCGAAGTCGTTGTCTTTATACGTTGCGAAATCGCGTTTAGATCCCATGGTTATCTATGCAAGCAGTGATGCCATGCAAGGGTTGACGAAATCCGTTATGAGGTATTGTGTTCAGAGCCAGGTCCGCGATAGTCAGGGATGTTACATCTGAACTTACGCTGCAAATTTAATGACGACGTATGTTCATCGTTTATAGAGTCCGGCCAGGGTTTTAACAGGACGGGGGCGATTGCAGCGTTACCCTGAAAGCCATTTCTGTGAGATTTCACTCTTACATACTGAAGTGACAGAATATTGCAGTTGTCAGCAAAAGCAGCCTTTTCCTTCTCCGTTGCTTCCAGTATGGCATAATTAAGACCATACTGGGTTCAGTCTTAATGCTGCAGCTGTTCGGTGTGCAGCAGCAGTACTTACACCCGTTTCTAACATGGAAAACAGGCACTGACCAAGCAACGGCTCACTATGAGTCAGACGCTCCTGGGTTTCAATAAAGGTCCACGGGACCGTGATTCCTATTGTTTCGTTGCTGCGAAACAACCCTGCGGTGGTTGTGGTATTTTATTTCCCACCTACCCTGCATATCTGCCGAGCTTTCCCCTATCCGCGACCTGGGGACGCGCACTCTAGGGATACAACCGCCCCGAGTAAACCACCCAACCACCCCCCCAATGTGTGCGACAATCTGTCAATATACGCGAATGTGCGACAGTGGCTGTGGACAATATCCGCGAATGTGCGACAATCTCCGCAAATGTGCGAAAGTGGCTGCGGACAATCTCCGCGATTGTACGACACGTTTGTTGTGGGGCAATCTCCGCGAATGTGGCTGCACGTTGGCTGCGGTCAATCTCCGCGAATGTGCGACAGTGGCTGCGGACAATCTCCGCGAAGGTACGACACGTAGACTACGGGGAAATCTCCGATAATAATGCGGACGATCTCGGCGAATATACTACACGTTGGTTGCGGGACAATCTCCACCATTAATGCGGGCAATCGCGAATGTACGATACGGTTCTTGCGGGGCAATCTCCGCGAATGTGGCTGCACACTGGCTGCGGTCAATATCCGGGAATGTGCGAACGTGGCAGCGGACAATCTCCGCAAATGTACGACAGTTTCCGCGAACGTGCGACACGTTGGCTGCGGGACAATCTCCGCTAATTATTCGGAAGATTTCAGCGGATATGCACACGTTGGCTGCGGGACAATCTCCGCCAATAATGCGGACGATCTCCAGGAATATGTGTGGCAATGGCTGCGGACAATCTCCGCAAATATTTTCGAAAATGGCTGCCTCGTACAATATGGCATCGCAATATCTTCGCCTCGAAATGCAGAAATTTGGTACAACAAAAAAATAAAGTTTTCGTACCAAAAAGTAAGTTATATAAAGTTCTCACAATCAAAAAATAAAGTTGCGCAAAAGGCTGTCTCGTTTAAGATGGCGTCGCAATTTCTTCTGCTCCAAAAAAAAAAATTTGTCACCAAAAAATAAAGTTGTAGTCGTTTCTCATTCCGTGCCCACCAGCGATCAATAAAAAGACATACTTATCAGCGAAAAGAAATATGAACAATTTATTTTCTAAATACATTAAAGTTAATATTAAATTAAATTAACAAGAACTTACTTGGTGTCTGTTGGTTGACGGCTCGCACGGAAATAACAAAGCCCACCACAATCGCCAGCACACCAATAATTAAAAAATACTTAACGAATAATTTTGTCATAGAATTGGACATTTTTGACAAGTGTTGCCACCTTTTTCCGTGTACATTGTTGCCGTCATTTCATGACACATATGTTTCTTTAGTAACATTTTTCACATTTAAAACATAAAAGTGTGCATCAATCCAAAATGTCTACAAAAAAAAGTAGGATAAAATCGAGAGCACACCAATACATAAAAAATACTTAACGAATAATTTTGACATAGAATTGGACATTTTTGGAAAGTGTTGCCACCTATTTCCGTGAACACTGTTGCCGTCTTTTCATGACACATATGTTTCTTTAGTAACATATTTCTCATTAAATACATAAAAGTGTGCATCAAAATTATCCAAAATGTCTACAAAAAAAGTAGGATAAAAACTAGCTAAAACTTCTAGATAACTGGTTCCCAACCGATGGATCGCGAACCCCTTGCGATTCTATTTTCAGGGGGTCGCCAAGGGATATTCAAATTAGATTTTTAAATGATTTTATTAAATAAAATTTTAAATTTATCAATATGAAGCAATGTAAAGGTATCTAAAATAGTAAGGACACTAATAAGTAACAAAAGTACAACCCTTATTTTGATATCGCCGAAACAACTGAATATTTTTACATGAATTAATGAAATTGACGTTGTCGTAAAATCAAAATTAATTTAAAAGTATTTGATATTATACAAACTGCAATATTCCAAAGGGACAAAGGGAAAAAATTCGTAAGCATTACTCTCACAACGAAACCTCTCATTTCTGGTCTACTGATTCTTACTGCGTACTCAGAATATGCCACTACGAAATTTGTTTGACATAAAAATAGTGTTGAGAGTATAATTAATCACAATGAATTCAGTCACAAAAACCCTTTGTGGTAACGGTTCCGATTCTGAATTTTTTGAATTTCAAATTAAAAAATTACGATGAAATGAAATTTCTCAATTTTAAACGGAAAAATATGAATTTTATTTCTCAATTTAAACTTAATGCTAAATGCAATAATATGTCCCGAAAAATATTTCGATACCAAATAGGCAGTATATATTTCCCAATTTCATTTTTATTATATTATGTCAAATTTTCAAAAATTTCATTTCAGTCGCTCAGAAGCATTCGTTAAAGGCGGGTATGTAGTACAGCTCAAAATGGTGAGAGAGCTCAGCCTATGTTTTTATAGGACTGTAGGGTCAAAATATTATTATTATTATAAGCCTGCCGAGTCAATTGCTCAGCCGAAACTTCTTATAACTGATAGCTTATTATGTGTTTTTTCTCATTCTTTTCTCATCTCCCTTTTCTACTATTTTTATTTTCTTATATTCAATAGGTATAACATTTATCCCAATGCAAATTAAAATTATTTTCTCTGTAGTTAAATTGATGTATCAGATGATAGGTTGCAAAAAACCCCTCCCACTAGCCGAGGAGTAAGAGCCGAGTAAGAACGACTGTGTGCCTCAGTTGCGTATTATTTAGTTACAATTTTAAGCCCCACTAACAATTTTAAGCCCCACATCACAAGCCCCACTAAATTTTGAAATTGTATATCTCTGCGTGTTCAAATATTTCATAAACAAACTTTAAAAAATATTCAGAAAATATTTCAGTTAGATAAAGTTTAAAACAATTTTTTTTTTAATTTGACAAAAAAAAACTTTGAAACTATATTTAAAGAAAAAAGTAGAGCATTGTAAAAAATTCCAGTATGGACACACTGTTTTTTTTTTGCAAAAACTAATTTCTGGACAATGATTTTTCTGCCAATTATTATTTATTTTGTGATAAAGATTGAATCTGCAGCATCGTGCGATAAATTGTACCAATAGAAGGTACCATAATGTTACAAAAAGTTTCATTTCAGTGGAATCCAACAACGCTGAATTTGTAGAACAGTGTAATCAAATGATATCTATTTTATAATTTCAAAGGGGTCGCAGGAGACATATGGAGTTAAAAAGTTCTAGATTATATTTGGGGAATTCGTTTTGCTATCGAGAATTCTTACAATAACGATATAGTTAATGACAGAGCCATTTCTTTCGAGAACGCATCGTTCTCGAAGCGTAGAAGATATTGAAAAACGATGATAATATTCGTTCGATACGATATTGTTTCGATATCGTTTGGAATAAAACGGCATATAATCCAACTGATCTACCTAAATACTAACTTTTGTAACAGGCTCGACCATGGTTGAAGTATATACAGGTTAAGTCATCTTTAAAATTCAAACGCCATTTACTTTTTTTTTAAAAACTGTTTGAAAGTTTCAACATTTGTTTACGAAAAATTTAAAACAGAACATCAATGCTTTGTTTACAATTTCACAAAATTAACAAAAACTTAAAATTTGAACATCAAGAAAACACAACATTTAAAACAGTTTTAAGATCTCCAGGACTTCAAAATGGACCATCGTGTATTTAGAATGTAAAATAGTTAATTTGTGCAGTGAAATTTTAATAAAATAGTGAAAATTAAGTGCAAAAACATAACCTTGAAATACATTTTAAAATGACAATTAATTGTTTTATTTTCAATATTTTTTTCTTGACATTCTCAACATTCTGTATGCCAACTATCTGTCTAGATGAACTAACCTGTATATACTTCAACCATGGGCTCTACAACACAACATGAAATAAAACTAGTAGCGAAGCTTTTTTTTTTTTTTTTGGAATATCTACTAAGATCCACAACACTCAGACAAACTATATCCCCATTGTACTGTGAAATCTATTTTGTGGCTAATATCACCAGTAGGGAAGCTTACGTTAAGATTTTCCTCTTAATTGAGTACCCATATGTACAAATGGGTTAAGTAACGAATATCGATCCACAAGTCGGTTCGCGGGTAACATTATTAATATTATTATATATTTGAACATAAATAAGTAAATATATATTTGAACAAAAATAAGTAAAATTCACCTGTAAGTTTTAAATGAGGTATTTGAACATAAACGGTCGGTTGACAGGTAACAATAAACCGATCATGTTCATTTGACACTGACAGACAGCGTATATATATATGAGTAATATAAATTAAAAGTTTCATTTATCTAGCTCAATAAGTTTTTCTGTAATCGTGATTTCAACAGACTGACATACAGACAGACGGACATCGCTAAATCAACTCATGAAGTCATGCTGATCAAGAATATATATACTTTTCCATACCGGATATGCTTCTTTCTGGGTGTTACAAACGGCGTACCAAACTGTGTGAATATACCCTTTCACTCTTAGTGTATGGTATAAATATACAAAAGAATAAGTATAAAAGTAATAGTGTTTTTAATATGGAATTTTTTAATTTACCAAATGTACAGTACGCGTAAAACAACTAGTCGTGGAGGCTGAATTTTCCGACTGTTGATTCAAAGATTTCCCACCTTGACAGTAAAGTTACGATTTTGATGTCGTGTCAGGGGGGCATCGCTCATAGGCGTAATCGAGCCGCTCGTAAAAGGTCTCTTTGGTTTCATCGTCCTTCTCATTCGTCGAAGCGTGCGCACAAATTATACTGATGTGAAAGTATTTAGCCTTGATGCGGATTGTTACCAGTCGATCGACCCTATCCATCGCATTTCCTCGATTGCGGTGATGTCAGTCTTGTATTTTTTGAGGACATCAACCAGCTGGATAGTAGCACATTCCTGGTGCATATCAGAGTGCATCCGAAGCATGTTGTCTGTTTTCATTGATCGGCTCTTTTTATATGGCTGGTTATAAGCCCAACGCACAACCCCCAAAATCCATGCCTGGTTTGTGCCCGACCAGACCTCCCACGGAGGTTGAAACCCGATCTTCAGCTGATAGTTCGGGTTAACTGAGTTCACCAACCCGATAGTGAGACTAGGCAATGTTTAGGAGAGGCTATGGTAAAATAACAGGAATCGGTTTACTAAATTGAGCATGCACTACACCAGGGTTTAAAATGCTGCCAACACAATAGCAAAAGCAACGAAAATATGATTATGCTGAGCTGTCACAATTTTCACATTTTCAAAAATTACTTCTGCTGTGACTGCTATTTAATTTTTCACATTGTTACGACGACAGTTGATATTCGGTTTTTGTGTATGCCTGTGGCAGTCAAACACAACTACCGATAGTCGTTGTTCCGTTGTTGCAAAATAGCCGACAGTCGTTGTTTGGGTTTTTGCAAATAACTATTAGCCGAGTAGTCGGTCATTGTTCGGTTGCTGCGAATTACTGTCGTAGTTCATATTCAGAAACGACAGCATTGGTTCGTGAATTGTTCAACGCGGCTGCGTAAGACCCATAGCAAGAACACACATGAAACTATCAGTTTTTGTTGTTGTCATGTGTTCCAAGCAATAACATCGAGTGGACACTGCAGCTCGCCGCGTGCAAACAACTATTAGCCGACAACTCTGCTAATAGTTGTTTGCAAAAAACCGGATAACGACTGTCGGCTATTTTGCAAAAACCGAACAACGACTATCGGTAGTTGTGTTTGACTGCCACAGCCATACACAAAAACCGAACATCAACTGTCGTCGTAACAATGTGAAAAATGAAATAGCAGCAGCAGTAGTCATTAAAATTGGTTTTGCTACTGGTGACTGTCATAGATATTTTTTTCAGAAATGTGCTATGACCACTGTTGTATATTCAATAGTCACAGCCACAGCAGTTACTACTGCTATTGCAACATTTCAGTTGTTTTAAACCCTGCATTACACCATTCTAAACTACACCATTTACGTTTAATATAAATGTCATTGAGGGCAAAAGAACTTTCGTTCAGAATAAGTATTTTTTAAAGTAAACATGTTAACTGTTGCTAGCAAAGTTGGAGCTCGTGCAAAAGAAATGTCTTTGCCGCAAACGATCTGTAAACGGGTTTTTTCTTCGTGGTTTTATAATACATTTTTGGTTCACTGACCATATAGAACATGTATATCAAATATAATCAGAACTCAAGTTTTAGAGCCACAGAATTAGTATTGCATACTATTGTAGCATATCTCTGCACTTTGTTTAGCATAGAAAAATTGATAGCGGTCCACCATTCCAGAGCATTCCAAGTTGTCATGAGACTAAAGGTTTGTACTGTAAAACCAGTTTATTTTTAGGGCTATAGTCTCAATTTTAAACATTTTTAAACATTAAGATATTGTCTTAACGTGCTCAAGGTCCAGTCAGTACAAATTGGGTGTTTTGTACCAACAAATAAAACAACAAACAATTGGCAAAATGCATTGAGTGGCAGATCGTACAACTGTTTCAGAGGCAGCCAAACCCCTTCATCAGCGATCTTTCTCTGCAGCTTCTACATTTCAAGTCGCTAAAGTTTTCCGTCTCCAATGAACACAATAAAAATGATGTGCATTGAAGAAAGAACAAAATGCTAAGAATGCAAAAACTGCATCAACTCAATTTGCTACATATAGGCTGCAGAGTTTCCACAGAATCTGCGTTAACAATTAATTGATTTTGTTTTACGACCAGTGCACGGCGTTTAAAACCTAAAGGATTTTTTATATTTTTTAATTCTATTTGATTCTGTGGAAACTCTGCAGCCTATATGTAGCAAATTGCTGCACGCAACAACAACTTTGGCAAAATCTTGAGTTGATGCCATTTTTGCATTCTTTTCTTTTGGTTCTTTCTTCAATGCACATAATTATTATTGTGTTCATTGGAAAAGGAAAACATTAACGACTTGAAATGTAGAAGCTGCAGAGAAAGGTCGCTGATGAAGAGGCTTGGCTGCCTCTGAAACAGATGTACGATCTGCCACTCAATGCATTTTGCCAATTGTTTTATTTGTTGGTATAAAACACCCAATTTGTACTGATTGTACCTTGAGCACGTTAAGACAATATCTTAAAATTATCAAGAGGTCGTAAAACATAAACAATTAATTTTTAAATTCAAATTATATACACAATTTTTCATATTTTGGTCTTAAAAACAGGAAGTAATATTCTGTAAATTACCTATATGCTTCCGCTAGAAGTGGATTTTGCTTAATAGCCATAGACGAAAACTGAGCTGATTTGTCTAAACGTCGACATTGAAAATGAATAGAAGAAAGAAGCAACAAAACTCCTGTGTTTGTGCTATCCTGTCTCCATAACTGCATGCAGTGTTTTTCAGCATTTTCATAATCCACTGCTTGGTATTCCCTATGAGCCAATTCAAGAAGTCCTAAAAATAAAAAAGCGTTATTTATTTGTTCTTTCATACTAATTTCAGATTTTTTAAAATACGAAAATTTACATTTTCACGAAATATTTCGTTTATTCTAAATGATGGGACTGTGCAGATACATTATTAATTTATAAACCATTTGTATATTGGCACAATCTTTTGACTTTAAGCCGTGCCTAAAACATGAACAAAAGCAAATCCTTTTTATGTACCATGAACAAAAGCAAAATGGTACATACAAAAAAATTGCCAAATTTAAATTTAATGATTTCGAATAAGATCAATAGGTTATTAAAATTTATATCTTAACATCACTACACTTAAAATAATTAATGCGATAACTTTTTCGTAAAATATACGCCATTATGACAACACGGGAATTAATGTAGAAAAACACTTAGAAACAATTAAATTATATATTATACTTCACTATTAAATTATATGTTATACTTTGGGTGACGTGATATAACACCAAGGAGGGGGACACAAGGGTGGGGACATAATCCCAAAGAAAAAGATGACATAATCCCAATTTATTTTTTCAGAAAAATACAGAATTTTTGTTACATTAATTTTGTTACATATACAAAAAGGATACTGTTACCGCAGTATATTTATTTTATATTATAATTATTCAAGTAGAGTTGAGAAGTAAAACACTCAAAATTGAATTAAATGTATACATTTATTTTAAATCTAACACCTACGCAGTTATGTAGTTCATACATTTATTTTATTTAATGTATGAGTATTTGAAATATTATGTATGCATCTTCGAAAATCATAACGGGCTGCTGCGAAGTCACGTAGGCATTCTTTTATTTTATTTCAGTAACAATAGCTGGTATAGTCTTATATTTATATTTACTAATTAAAACCCAACCAGTTCATATGTGACACAATATACCAGTTTTGAGACTAGTTTGAAACCATCTTTCGGGAGAATTTTACTTTGCCATGTCGTTCCAAATTTAAAAATAAAACATTTCTCTCAAAATTAGCGAAAAGTGACGAATAAAAAACATTTCGTTGGCACTCGACCATCCGCCCAAACATCTAAAATTGTTCACAAAAAATTGACCGAGGAAATGTTACGACCGAGAAAACAAGAATTCTACTGGTATGTCACATACTAGTAGTACAACTAGTTCAAACCTTATGCTGAGTACGACAATTGTCTTTTCCCATGACATGAACACGTACCAATTCATTATATAAAAATTTGATCGATTTTTAACAAGTAGCGGTATTTTTTAACTACTTATTTTACGAGTTTTAACTAGTTGGCTACACTGCAGGATACTATAGGATGAGCAAGTTGCAAGGCCCAGAAGCTGTCTCATAGTATCGAAACACTTTCCTGCCACTAGGTTCTGTGGACAAGACCTAGTTGCAGCTAAACTGTAATATGAAAGCGATAGTGGACGTAAACATCTAATTGTCGCCTCAGATTACTGGGACTACATCTCACTACTTCCTCCCCGAACAAAGGCAATTTCTGAGCTCTGTGTACTATTAAGGAGACTTGCCTTATTCCTTGCAGTGATGCTAATGGGGGCGATTATCACAAGGCAACGTGTCTGAGCGCTTCAACATGGCGAAGCCAGCGCAATCCTTGTCGGTGTCGTCTCAAGTCAACTCACTGGTCACCAGAATTGGCAAATTGTCAAATGGTGACACCTCCATTTCGGTGGAAGACCTCCTCGTGGAAGTCCCTGGAAACGGCACTCTACACCACCTGGTGTAGAAGTCGGCTAAAGTGAGTGGCGAGCATCACCCTCAGAGTGAGGGTTCGTGCGTTGGTTTTGGGTCCCACCACGGAAAAAACCTATGCGCCCAATGAAAACAAAAAAGAAGCCTCGGATAACGACCTATTACCACGATGACGACCCACGCAAACGTTTTAAGGACCATGAATTACGGATATGCACCTGGAATGTCTGGACCCATTATAGGGAGGGTGCCTCTATCCAGCTGGCAGATGTCCTCGAAAAATATAAGTCTGCTCGAAACAAGCGTCCTGTGATATCTACTACAGTTGCTATGCGGAGAGACACAAATTTGGATGTGGTTTTGTGGTCGGCAATAGACTCCGCCACCTTGTCTCTAGGTTCAAGACGAAAGACTGGCAACAATCCGCATCAATGCTAAATATTTCCCCATCAGCCTAATTTTTTGCACACGCTCCGACGAACGAGAAAGATGACGAGACAAAAGAGCGCTTCTACGAGCGCCTAGACAACGCATGCGAGCGCTGCCCTCGCCACGATATCAAAATCGTGCTATTGTCCCACATTCGGAAAATTTAGCCTCCATGCCAACACTTGCGATATCGGAACGAGGCAAATCGACTTCGCCGCAGCACGAAACATGGTAGTTAGTAGCAGTAGATTCGAACATTTCGATATCCACAAGCCCATCAAAAAACTCGAAACCAAATTGATCACGTTGTCATTGACGGAAGGCACGCTTCGAGCGTGATAGACGTACGCACTATCCGAGCTGCCAATATGGACTCGGATCATTACCTTGTAGCAGCCATTACCAACGGAACCAAAGGCAGAGAAATCTAGACGTCGGAAAGCTGCAAACACAAGAGACAACGCAATCCCTTTCCACTCGACTCTCACACCTGCTTAGACAAACAACTCCTCCTCTCGATGATATAAGCGCGCAGTGGACCCATATCTCCTGCTCTATGCGTACGGCTGCCGAAGAGGTGCTTGGATTCCAACGCCCCCCGAGGAATCATTGGTATGACCAAGAATGTCGCGCGGCCACTGCAGAAAAAGACGCTGCGTACAAATCCACCCTGCAGTAGTAGTTACGCGAGCTGCGAACGAGCGATACAAAGAGAAGAGGAGGGAAGAGAGACGTCTAAAAAAGAGAGACAGAAAGACGTGTGTGAGGAGATTGAGATGCATGGGGACAGGAATGAGGCTCGAAAATTCTTCGAGAAAATAAGACGCCTAACCGGAAAGATGAGAACGGGAATCCAGCTACAGATATCAAGAGCACACTGAAGATATGGAGGGATCACTTCTCTAAACTGCTGACCGGTGATTATGACAACAATTTCACCGATAGAGAAGTAAACCCGGCAATCCCAGTACTTGATGACGACGTTGCGATTCCGCCACCCGACCATGTCAGAAGAGCCATTGCTCGGCTGAAAAACAACAAAGATGGCCAGCCTGTTGAGTTGTTTAAGACCGGAGGCGACAAGCCAATAGAGTGCATGCACGAGCTCGTAAGCAAAATATGATCGGATGAAAGCATGCCAAGTGACTGGAACCTCAGTGTACTCTGCCCAATCCTTAAGAAATGGGATCCCACTATCTGCGCCAACTACCGTGGGATCAGCCTACTCAATATCGCATACAAGGTTCTATCGAGCGTATTATGTGAAAGACTGAAGCCCATCGTCAACAGACTGATTGGACCTTATCAGTGCGGCTTCAGACCTGGAAAATCCACCATAGACCAGATTTTCACATTGCGCCTAATCCAGGAAAAGACCCTAGAAAAACAGATCGACTCCTACCACCTATTAGCCGACTATAAAGCCGCCTTCGACAATCCGATAAGGGAACGATTATCAGCCGCAATGTCTGAGTTCGGTATACCTGCGAAACTTATAAGGCTTTGCAAGATGACCCTGCGCAACACACTTTTCTCAGTTAGAATAGGAAAAGACCTCCCCGAGCCATTTCATACCGAACGAGGTTTCAGACAGGGTGACTCCCTATCGTGAGACTTTTTTAACTTATTGATGGAGAAAATAGTTCGAGCTGCCGAACTCCGTCAAAGCAGCACTATCCTCAACAAAAGTGTCATGCTGCTCGCATATGCCGACGATATTGATATCATTGGCAGGAGCACACGAGCAGTCAGCGCAGCATTCTCCTGGAGAAAGAGTCGGGTCGAATGGGTCTAGCGGTGAACGAGGACAAGACGAAGTTCCTTGTGTCAACAAGCAAAAAAGAGTCCGTGCGTCTTGGACAAAAAGCTGATTTTGACACCCACAAGTTCGACATTGTGAAGAACTTCATCAATCTGGGATCCAACATAAACAGCAACAACGACGTCAGCCTGAAGATCAAACGGAGAATAACTCTTGCCAACATATGCTACTTTGGGCTCAGTAGGCAATTGAGAAGTAGAGCCCTCTCTCGCCGGACAAAAATAACGCTCTACAAGTCACTCATCATGCCCGTCCTACTTTATGGCCTCCACCGATGAGAGAGTACTGGGAGCGTTCGAGAGAAAGATTCTTCGTAAAATCTTTGGCCCTATCTGTAGCTCGTTTCTGTATTTGTTTTCGATCGCAGTTGTCGACAACTATTGTCGATTTGACGTCATTTTCATTTTTAATGTTTCTGTAAAATATTGAACGTCTGAATCGTTTCATTTTGACATGTTCCAATTTCATTTTAGTAGGAATTTACTCACATCACTGTTTCTACAAATAAATCGAATCGTTTTGAAACGATTATTTTTTTCTCACTAGCTTTTGACTTCCCAGTCGGCACCTACACACATTTTTTATGATTATCGTAAATTACAATCATTTGACGATTCAAAATAATCATAAATTTCGATCATTTTGCACGTAAAAAACGATGATAAATGCCAATGAAAAAAACAATCATATTTTGCTCGTAAATAACGATGGCTCGTATTTTTCGAGTGTTTAAATCGTAAAAAAAGATTGTCAATATTTATTATTGTTTTTCTAATCAAAAGTTCATTTAATAAAATACATAATATGTTCAATATTTTTAACAAGATTAAATATGTTGTTTTGCAGAAAACTTTATATCATTTGCTGTAATTATGAAGTATGTAAATGCATTTGGGAGCTTAATATAAAATTTAAATGCATTTACGTAATTTTTTTTTGTATCGTTAAAAAAGTAGGAAAAAGCTCGTAAAAGAGTTAAAAATGATTATCATTTACGATTAAAATTTAATCGTAAAAAATAATAAAAACGAGTTCGTTTACGAACAAAAAACATCGTTTATATCGAGCATATAATCGTATTTTACGATCATAAACAATCGAAAATTTATTATATATGAGTGTTTCTGTAAAATATTGAACGTTTGAATCGTTTCATTTTGACATGTTCCAATTTCATTTTAGTATGAATTTACTCACATCGTTTATGATACCTCTTTACGATGGACAAATTAAGAACGAAACTGTATGCGTTTTCGAATCATTTACGATTCTCGTATACGATTGTTTTATTCATTATTTACGAATATTTGCTATCATTTACGAGGTCGTTTATGATAGTTTGGCCGGCTGGGTTGGTGAGTCGAGAGGCGACTTTAAAAATGATTGATATTTGGTTGGAAAATACATTATTTTTTGAATTTTCATAAACTAAAGCGCAGAGATATGGCTTAAAAAGCGGATGCAGCAAACACAGACGTGTGGGCAAGAGACATATACTACTGCAAAAAAAAAGGGCTCTCCCAAACATAATTTTGCAGGCATTAACGTTTGGAATTTTATGTAAACATAATATATAATTGACTGATAAATCATTTGTAAACAGGGTTGTATTGAGACTTGAACAGTGTTATAATGAGCTCTGACTTACACTATAATATCTCGGAAACATTTTAATGTTGCCCCTCAAAATGGAGTATGTTTTAATGGAAGCATAATAATAAATACATCCAAACAAAATAAATATTTGAACCGAAACATAAATATGTTCAAAATAAAACATGATTTTGAACGACCTGAATATAAATATGTTTCCAGTGAAACATCAGTTGTTTCAGTTCAAAAAGTAGTGTGTTTGCAAAGAAACATATTTAAATATTTTTGGAAAGAAATCCTGAAAATAAAATAAAATGTTTTTTTATTAATTTTTATTAAAAATCTTTAAACATGCACAGTGGGAATTTATAATAATTGAATTCATATTAAAATTTTTAAATGCATAAATAAATAATTCGTTTAAAACTGCAAGTAAAAGTGAGGCTTGTAAAAAAACATGCCAAATTCTGTTTGAAAATCGAAACACTGATTTTTTATTTGTGGTTTTTTCACATTAGTTTCAGAAATTATATACTGCACTATATTATACTCTGTTACTATTTGTACTTTTTGTTTATTTAATTTATATATTTATTTATATATTTATTTAATTTACAAATAACAAAATTATTACCGACGCGAACACGTTTTCTCAACGAACAACAAAAGACACGTACGCAGAAAATGCCGATCACCGAGTGTCAACTTTGTATACAAGAAGAGAGCTGCAAGAATACCTTTATTTACATTGGAATTAATTTTTTTTTTGTTTTCAAACATCAGTATGTTTAAAATGACCCTATACATACTTCAAACTACGACAAAAGAGACGTAGGTAGAAAATTCTGCTCAACGAGTGCCAACTTCGTATACAAGAAAAATGTTGGAAGAATACATTTATTTAAATCAATTTCTTTTTTATTTGATTTTAAACATCAATATGTTCAAACGATGACAAAAGATGGCGTAGATAGAAAATGCTGAACAACGTCGCCAACTTCGTCAGAAAAATTATCGAATTAAGACGAGCGTAGCGAACATACGTTGTATTTAGATTTGATTAGCATTTTCTGTGTTTCAAAACATAGTTTTAACCAAGTAAATTGCCAAGAAATAGTTTATTCAAATGCAATTAAAATTTTCTGTTGGTATTGTAACATATTGTTACGAAAATTCAGTCTATGGAAAACTGTTCTACGAGTTCGTATCGCTGGATTGTGTACAAAATAAAAACACTCTTATGTTTGGTTTAAATTATAACAATTAACTTTATTAATTCACTTTAATAAACAACTTTACTAATAACAAATTCTAACAACTGCTGCATGTCCACAATTTAACTTGACAATTATCACACGAGATGCCCTCGACCACTTTACAATCACTACTGAAGTGAAGTACCTCAGATTCGGCTCCCTTATATACTGCATGGATCAGTTCGACACGTTTCTACAAGCTTCGACTTGTTTCGAGAACCTTCTACTCGTTTCGTGAATGACACATGCTATTGGCATCTCATTCGCACTCATGTGTTTTAATGCGCTGATCTTCCATCTCTTTATCGCACACTGCCTCAGTGCGCTGAATGATCTTCCGTCTCTTTCTAACACATGCTTAGTGCGCTGAATTGTCTTGCGTCTCATTAATTATTGTGGATTGCTTGCACTATGGGGCAAATTACCTCTATTCGTAACACTGCCCTCCACCTAAATCTGTTCGTCCCGAACAGATGTTAATCCTCTCTCTCTGTATTGCCTCAACCTTTCTAAATGAACGACTTTAATTTTTCGTCTGACGCCAGTAGTATTCTGAATCCTGTACACAATGTCATTAATCTTTTTAATTATCCTGTACGGTCCTTCCTGGTGTGTTTGTAGTTTTGGATTTAACAATTTCACTCGTGGCGGGCTACAAAGCATGACCAGATCTCCTTCCTTAAATCCCTCAGAGTTTGCTCTCAAGTCGTATCGGGACTTCATCTTATCACTTGCAATTTGTATACTCTGCCTTAAAGACTGAAGCAACTCGTATTGGTCTTCACTTTTCTTCTTGCCCAAAACATTTTTTGAAATCGGATTTTTCACATCCATGGCAGTACGTTCGCAATGTCCTCCTATGTTGTATTGATTCGTCTTACTGCAATTCCTGACGACTGTTCTTTTTGCGGATACACATTGCTTACATCTGTGAATCCAGTAGGCGGCTGACTTCTGATATCCGACCCAATAGAAATGCTTCCTGACTTCTTCAATCGTTTTATTAATGCTCAAGTGACATCCATTGGTTCCACAATGGCATTTCAGTACTATGGCTTTTATTTTTGACTTGGGAACAACAATCAAATTTCGTGCAGATCTGCCATTTTCACTTTCCCTCACACGGTACAAACAACCATTTTGTAGATTCTGGCTTTGCCACTGCGCCCAGTAAGCCCTGCTTATTGGACTGCTGGATGCTAACTCTTTCCATAATGGGTTTCTTTGTTGTTCCTTGAACGTCCGAATTTTTGCGATGTCGGGGTCCATCTTTTGATCATTTCGTATTTGCTCTGGCATGACACCCAATGAACGAATGTGAATTATGTTCGTTTTTTCATCTTCTCTCCGGCATTCTCCGGATTCCATTGTACACACTCGTACCGACACAGTGCCTGAATTTCCAAGATGGCAACTGGTGTTATTCGGACTATTCTCAGATCTCTTTTCTGGTCTGTATCTCTTTGGTGGTTGCACAATTACACATTTACGTTTTTCACGACAGTCGCGTGCCATATGCCCATATTTTCCGCGATTATAGCATTTACCTTTCAATTGTGTGTTTTCGTTGGCAACATAATGTTCGGATTTAACGCTGGCTTTAGATGCTCTACTTACTCCTTGATATACATTTTCTCCCTCCTCATCTAGTACACGTGTCTCCGTCGCTGGTCGGCACAATGTAGTCCCTATCTCTTGCATAAGCGCTGTGATGACGGTTTCCTTAAATGTCACCTTCCGCATAGTCATTGCTGCCCGTTTTGTCTCAGGATCACGAATGCCATCAACAAATGCATTTATCTTACACATTTCCGCTAAATCGGAATACGTCAAATGTGCAAGTCTCTCAACATCCGTAGCATATTCCTGCAACGATTCTCCAATATGTTGCATCCGAAACTTCAGCTGTATTCTGTAAATAGGTGTCATGCACTCAGAAATATATTGTTATATTTAACAATATCCGATTGTCATTTAAAAATAATAAAAAATAATGTGGCAGCTCAATTTTCTTTTGTCAAACTTTATTATTGTTTTCAATATTTCAAATGAAGTTCAACAAATTTTCTCTAAAATTGTAAGTTACGAATAAAATAAATAAATATATTTAAATTTATTTAGTTTTATATTGTTTATTTCACATACGCCACTAGTCACAATGAATGTCTGCCCAATGTGAGATTTGTTGCAGAATATTAGCGTCGCAAATTTGACTATTTTTCGTTTTGCAGGACATTCCCGACTTTTCGGACAACATAATCTGCCGGAGTTCAATGTCAACGTCAAGCTCTCCACTTGGCGTTGACATTAATTAGGGATGCGTTTCATCAAGGCAATACCAAACTGGTCTTCAACTCCTCTACTTTCAGACCATGCAGCGCACCACTTAATCGCATCTGAAATGCCAACAGTTGATCCGTTAAAACGGCGTCTATTGTTACTGCGCTCAAGGCACGCATCCCGTATCTTCCCCAAAAACATCGAGATTGGTACAATATTGTCGGAAATGACAATATATTTCTGAAAGTGTGTGGTCACTGCCATATTTTCACTCATGCATTCATGACCGTTGAATAACTGTTAATGTCACTTTTTGGAACTTCAAACTCATGATCCGCGAGAGCAATGCCTATTAATTTTTCCATTAGGCGCTTCTGCAGCTCTACCACCAGTTGCAAGATTACGAATCGACAGCTCTTTCTTTAGCTGGTCGACTTTAAGGGCCGTTTTCACAATATCTAGTTAAATATTAACTTCCACTTTAACAGATAGTTTGCGCAAAATTCGTTTTCACAATCATTTGTTATATCTGTTTGTCATTGAATTTTTTTAACCGGCAGATATTTTAACCGATAGAACATGTTTCCGTTATTTTATAACCGACGGATTTTGACAATCCAGTGAAAAAATTATGCTGCAATTTTTACATAAAATTGTTCCCGAAATACCAAAATCCAATGTCGCAAAATATCATAAGGTAAATGGCAATAGACATATTAGAAACAATTTCATGAAATTTTAAATTTGAAAAATTAAATTTGAATTAATTTATTTATGTCAATTAGTTGCCAGATATGCCAGAAAACCTATTACAATATCGTTCTAACCGGAAGTTTATTAATTTTTGTTAGTGAAAACGAAAATATTTAACGGAAACTATTTTCTGAAAGTTAGGCTATCTGCCAGTTAACAAACTTACAGATAAATTTTAACGTAACCGAACATTGTGAAAACGGCCCTAAGTTGATCTAATTTAACCATTTTGTATCACAATCCCACTTCTGACACCAATGTTACGAAAATTCAGTCTACGGAAAACTGTTCTACAAGTTCTTATCTCTGGATTGTGTACAAAATAAAAACACTCTGATGTTTGGTTTAAATTATAACAATTAACTTTATTAATTCACTTTAATAAACAACTTTACTAATAACAAATTCTAACAACTGCTGCATGTCCACTATTTAACTAAACATTGTTTTCACACGAGAGTGCTGTGCCTCTGATGCGTCGCCTTATATAGTGCGTGCATCAGTTCGACACGTTTCGACAATATTATTGATGGTGTACCACTACTTCGCTTTTTTCCATAGTGGCATAACTTCGTTTGGCCTCATCTGGAATGGATTATAAGTAGTGTTAACATCTGTGCAAGCATTCAGCAATATCCGAAGTGATTGATCCAGAAGTTAAATACGGCTTTTACTACAGCTGCATATTACCATTCACGGAAGAAATTTATTAGGGACTTGGATTTTTTGTGTTCTGTACATTTCTTGCACATTTCAACGCTAATACGCTTCGGAAAAGTCATTACTGGAAGCTGCAAAAAGTCCACCAATACGTATTTATCGTCAGCCATACTGAAACACTGATATTTTATTACAAAGAAAGGCTTTCAATTTTCTACTTCTATTTCTTTCGTCAATGATTTTCGTTGCATTCCGATTTGAGATTTTCTGAACTTTGTACGATATAAGGCGAACTTCCTTTTCCGGACAAATGATTCGAAGCAACTGGATTTTTCAAGTACTTTCCACGTCTGTGGAAATAAAAATAAGTAAGCCACTGCCCACAATCGGTCATTTTATGTATGGTTTGGAGCCTTTAATATAAAAAATTTTCGTCTGAAAAAATAATTTCGTCCAAAAAAGTAAAAACTCTGATATTATCATAAGCTTCATTACTGTATCGTCGTTGAGAAAGGGGTAGTAATCGGTTAATTTTGGAACAAATGTTGTAATATTATTATATACATTGCAATTTTTTACATTAAGAATACTCCTTTAATAAAAAGAACTACTTTGTTATTGTTTGTTTTTTTATGAATACGTATTTGTCACACTGTATAAAAAATTTTAAACTCCTGGTTTTTCAACATAATACCATTAATATTAAATTATATAATTGTTTTATTTCTGGCATAATTAATTACATTTTGTGTCATTAATTATGGCATTATTTAGCAAAATGATAATCATTTGAATATTTTAACACTCGGGTGGGTAACATTTGTATATTAAACCAATAAAATTAATTTAAAACAAATAAAAACGAGAAAATTAATTAATTCCCTTTTGCCGACTATGAAATACCCTACACTTTATGTGGATATTAACGTGGGATATTTAAATGTATACCCAAATTCAAAGGTTTTTAATTATTTTGAACTCGCTCACCTTCAGCTAAATTCAATAAATTGGTTTTCAATGATTTATGACTAAAATGTGCATTATAAAAAACCGGGAAGTAATGTTTAAAAAATGTGAGCGGATCACGACCATTTTTGGACCACATATTTTTAAGTGAATTCTAACGACAAATTTTAGATTTTATAACTGTATTTTGAATGCTTCTCGAATTATTGGTTCCTAAAGAGTTATATCGTCGGTGATACTGCAAAACCGCCTAACTGCATGCGAAAATTACGTCTAATTTTGTGTTATAATCTGGTTATACCCTACACTAAGAGTGAAAGGGTATATTCAGTTTGGTACGCCGTTTGTAAAACCCAGAAGGAAGCATCTCCGGTATGGAAAAGTATATATATTCTTGATCAGCATGACCTCCTGAGTCGATTTAGCGATGTCCGTCTGTCTGTTGAAAACCCTAGTACTTTTAAAATTGAAAAGCTAGATAAATGAAACTTATAACTTAGATTACTAATATACCTACGCTGTATGTGCGAAAAAATTGGCGAGATCGGTCCATTGTGACCTATGATCCGACCACTTATGTTCAAATACGTCATATAAAATGTACATATAAAGATCAATTTTTATCTATACGTGCTTAGGAAAACTTTTTTGGGCAAATATATATTGATATCATGCTCAAATACATGATAATAATGTTTTCCGGCGAAAAGACTTGTGGTTCACAAAAAAAAAATCGAAATTCGGTATACCTACCCATTTGTAAATGTGGGTATCAAATGAAAGAAAAATCTTCAGGGATGGAAAGTTTGTAGTTATTTTCAGGATTCGTATACCATGGTGACCTATATATCACTTTGAATGGTAACCACACATATGTGTAGGGTATTTATAGTCGGCTTAGACCGACTATAATTTTGATAATCCTAACTATCATAATTACATCTACTTTAAAATTTCCCATGTGATCTAACCTTCCCAACTGGTTTTTATTGATATGTTGATCAGATAAATTAGATAAATGCCATTATAAGTTATGACATACTTAATTTTGTATGAAGTAAGTGCAGATTTGAGACTGAAAATAGTTTTGTTTCTTCTGTAAAATTCATATTGTAAGAGGTATTCGATAATGTAGATAGGCGGTGTGCAGTATCACCGACGATATAAAAGTGACTTGTATGGGCGTAGGCGTTTCCGTTAACCGATTGGAACTCGGAACTAATTTTTCCCTAAAACATTTTAAAATAAAATTCTATCGCATTCTGAAATGTATCTCAAGTTTTCATGTATTCGGAGAGCATGGCAGACGAACATGGCTAAACGGACTCGAGTAGTGATGCTGATCAAGAATCTAATATATAGTTGTGAATGTAAGAATGTATGTATTTTCCTAATAGACATCAAAATGGCTGAACCGAGTTGAATAACATTCCGACACAATATGTATGTTGGGTCCGGGCAGAGTACAGGTTATATCTCGGTGAGATTGGTGGACTGGGCGTTGGCCCTCCCATATAACCGAAAAATTAAAAACACATTAATCAGTAATTGGAATAGCAAATTTAATGAAATTTTGGTAAGCGTTATATTTATCCATTCTAAACAGACTCGCCGAATGTGGGCGGGATTGGACAACTGGGCATGGCACCCCCCATAGAAGGTGAATTTTCAAGATGGTGTATGTCGATAGTGATATCACAGTGATATCAAAATATATTTCAACCCAAATTCTTTAAACTCACTAAACCGAAACTTACCACACCGAAACACACCACAACGCAACTCACCACACCGAAACTCACCATACCAAAATCACCAACACTAATACTCACCACACTAAAATTCATCACACAAAAACTCACCACACTAAAAGTTTTACAGGGAAAAACTCTACGGTGAAAAATTCTACCGGTAAGAATTCTATGGCAAATCACGAGGAATTTCACGAGGAAGAACAGTCCGGAGAAAAGTTGTTTTTGCGGAGAATTATTTTTGTTTTGGTTAATACATTACAACACAATAAAAAAAACGTCCACAGCGAAGCACGGGGCCTTGCTAGTATTTATATAATTTTCCATACCGATGACGCCGAGTCAAATGACTTGCAAAGCTCATTTTCTACATTATTGATGTGTCCAAATTACGAAAAACGAAGAAAAATGTTTAAATTCCAAAATTTTTAGTTACCTCTAATGCGAGCGTTTTGACTATGTTTTTCCCAATTTATCGCATTATAATATATGCACAAACCTAATATAGATACACTGTACCTTATATATTAAAAATTATAAATTTATATATTTTTTTTAAAAAAAGTATATTCTTCAAATCGATTTTTTACGTATTCGGGTTTTCTGGGTCCAAGATTTTTACTAGCATATGGCTAAATATCTGTAGTTTACGATTCTAGTGAGTTGTGCATAAGCCACGATTAGCCACACAAGTTGCATCCTATTTAAATAAACTTTTTTTCGTAATATTTTCGAAATACTTTTGTCACCGAGTTTCGAACTTAAAATTTAAATTTTTAGTTATTTTTTAAAAAGTATAAGAAATATATGGTTTTAGATATAATATGTGAACATTTTAACGTAATAATTTAACAAGAAGTAATTTAAATTAATTTCTAAAAAAAAAGTGATAAAAAAATATTAAAAATTAAAAAATATTAAAATTAAAAAATATTAAAATTATACAAACGTTTTTTCGAAATATTTCAAAAATTACTACGTTTGTCACCGAGTTTGGAACTTAAAAATAAAAATATTTAGTTATTTTTTAAAGAGAATAAGAAATACATGATTTTAAATACAATATGTGAACATTTCAATGTTATAATTTAACAAGAAGTAATTTAAAAATATTAAAATTAACAAAAAAAAAATCAAAAAAAGGGCCCACCACTGGACTAATATTCTGTTGAAAATAATTAATATAGAACAATTAATTACATGGCGGAACAGAGCTGTTTGCAGCGGCAGCCAAGCTACTATTTTGGCCTTGTACAGTACAACTCGTGATCTCATCAGAGCAGATGGATCTAATGTCGTTTAACTACATACGGAGTTCAACTACTATCGAAAAATTGGTCCTTAATATCTAATTTCTTAATATCATTCAATTTGGAATTTTTTCAATTTCAAATTTAAAAATATTGATTTTTATTTGGAATTTTTTCAATTTCGAATGGAAAAATCTCAACTTTATTTCGAATTTTTGCAATATTAATTGTAAAATCCCAATTTCCTTTGTAATAATCTCAATTTAAAATTAAATATTTCAATTTCATTTGTAATTTTCTCAATTTAAAACATAATTCTAAACACAATAATATGTCAAATGTTCAAAAATTCAGTTCAGTCACTCAGAAGCATTCGTTAAAGGTGGGTGTGTAAAACATTTTTTTAACCCTATTAAGCATGTCGAGTTTAATACACACCAGAAGTTTCCCCAAAATGCGTTTGTTTTAGCACCTAGCTCGAGTACAATATTTCAGTGTTAAATTGTACATCGCTGCGTATATTTCTTTGCATTTTAATCAAATGTATCATGAACAAACTTTAAAAAATATTTAGATAAAAATTTCAGTAAGATAAAGTTAGAAAATAAAAATGTTTTTCGACTTTTCTCATTTTGCGTCAACTCCGGGAGCTTTTAGGCTACTCACTGCCTCTTTGTGACATTTCATCTTTACAGCTGATGGTCTTGACGCCATGAAACCACCCTGCTCCTTCATATGCGGGCATGATGTTGGTGTCAGTGTCCATCACTACCATCAACTTTTCGATGAGCATCGCCTTCGCACGCCAAGTGCTAAGGCGATTGTCTTGCGACATTTTCCCTAGAGGTCTACGACCACCACTATCAGACTATCTTTAGAAGTAGTAGAAATGGCGATACGTTAATCTATCTTCCATATAGTAGAACTAACTATGTTGTAGCATCACCTTTTCACCGTATGTGTGATATAGTTTTTAATTGCACAGATTTTAATGTAAATCTGTCAAAAAGTAAACTCAAATGTAGATTGATGCTTTAATAAAAATAATAATGTAGTTATTTTAACGGCATGCGTTTGTTTGAGAGCCCAACTATATTAGTTGTTAAATTTTTCGAGCATTTATGCTTTGAAAGTGCAAACTAGCTATATTAGCTAAACTCGATTATTATTATTACAAAATATATATATATTAATATCGCGTAGAATATCATTGCACAAATTGTAATTCTTCATTGCACAAATTGTAATTCTTCGATATTTTCTTTTTATATCAGGACAGTTAATTCCTTTGATTATTTGCCTAATTGTGGCGGATTCCGAAAATTATTTTATAGAAATACTCTTGAGGTGTTTCGTTATACTGTCGCTTTATGTGTGCCATTTTAATGTGCACGTCCGCAATATTTTCAGTGCATGGAAAATCTCGTGAAGAAAACTTCTTGAAGGGAATCAGCCCAAAATTTGGCTGGTCCAAACATTTTTTGTTGAACTGCAAAAATTACGGTTTGAACGTTCCAGTTGCACGCTTGATGAATCGATTTGAATTTAACGATTTTTCGTCGGACGTATTAAATTCCGGCAACAACGCGATGATGTCGCGTACGTTGGCATGTGGATTAAACGGGTGTTGTCCATAAAACGGTTGCGATGAAACGTATTGTGTCGAGCAGTGTCGATATCGGTGTGCATTAAACTGACAATCTCTTTGTGTGAAAAAAATCATCGAGTTTGATTTTGAAGGTCAGCCCCTAGAAATGCTCTATTGAATAAGAAAATCGAAGTAGAGAATTTTCAGCGAAATCCGAATATTGGAAATGGACCCGCCGGGACCTCAGAGTAAGCATTTTCGTACATAAATCAACAATTTTAACATCAACATCACATCAATTTTCTCATCCAATAGAGTATTTCTAGGGGGTGACCTCTCGATTCGAAATCATGATTTTCCATTGTCAGTCTAGTGTGCATGTTGGCCCGTGTCCGGCTGCGTTATGAATGAAACGGTATAGAATTCAGATGTGCTGCCGATGCACCGTTAAAAATGTTCGGCATCGTTGAAACTACATGTGCTGCAACTATCGCCGGTCGGTTTGACACGTACGGCGCATTTTGTTGAGCTGGAACCGGTATCTGTAATGTTACGTTTGTAGGAACGGGCGCCAACGTATTTATTTGGCCATTTAGAACTCAAATCCGTCGGTTGTGTTCGGCGCAGTCAATTAGAGTGTACGTTAGCTCAGACAGTTATATCTCCTTTTTGTGTCGCGAACGGCGTGGCTTCCATGCCAAGGCGCATAAAGTGAAGAAACATTAATTTATACATAGTTTTTAAACTATACTTTGTTTTTAAACTATATCTAAAAAAAAGAACCGGTATCTGTAATGTTACGTTTGAAGGAAAGGGCGCCAACGTATTTATTTGTTTTGATGCGACGGTAGAAGACATCTGTGGTGGACAGAAATCCAGCGGTACCGTCGATCTCGTAGAAGTTTAAAAATCTGTAGCAATACGCTGCAACTGCATGTTCATAGTCGTCTTTTCTAAAACCGTGATCCGATTCATTAATATTGTCCTCATTGCTGGAAAACTCGCGTTCATGACAAAAATCCTCCTTAACGTTGCCTTATTTTCTGAACTCACTAATTTCGCATCTTTGCATTTTTTTCGTAATGCCTCGAGATTTAGATACGCAAATCCAACCATGTTGCGTTTTTTTTCTCTAAAATGTTTGATGACTCGAGAACAAACAGCGTGCTTTCTATCCATTCGTTTGTGCAAACATTTTAATCAAAACACATTAGCGAAAACTTTTTTTATCCGATACCACTTCTGAATTGTCACTGGATGGATCCGTGGATTAAATAAAATGTCAAAATTAACAGTCTTACCACTAATCAAAGTATAAAGTACAGCTTTAACTTTTTTTTCTAACACTAGTTCCATATAAGGGTTAATCGAGATAAGTAAACAATTTTTTTTTAATATACATTTTTTTTCATATATATACTACTTGTGGAGATATCTTAAAATCGAAATATCTTAATTCGTTGCAAATAGTTGCAGATAAATTTAGTACTGGCAGATAGGTAAAGGATCCTACTAAAATACAAAAGTATTTGGTTGATCTGAGATGATCCAAACAAGTTCTAAAAAAAAAATTAAAAATTAAAAGATAAGTTTAACTACCCATATCTACCTAAAGAAATAGAACTAAAATACAATTTTTACTTTAAATTGTTTGCATTAATATTCTTAATATAACTACTAAAAAAATTCATATTTCAATAAAAAATAGCGATTCTACAGCGAGTTGTATACAGCATTTACATTTCAATTTTTTTTTTGGTAAAGAAAAATTCTATCAGAATAAGCTCACTTTAGATGGCCGTAGGCCCTTGGGTCAAATGACTTGCAAAGCTCATTTTCTACATTATTGATGTGTCCAAATTACGAAAAACGAAGAAAAATGTTTAAATTCCAAAATTTTTAGTTACCTCTAATGCGAGCGTTTTGACTATGTTTTTCCCAATTTATCGCATTATAATATATGCACAAACCTAATATAGATACACTGTACCTTATATATTAAAAATTATAAATTTATATATTTTTTTTAAAAAAAGTATATTCTTCAAATCGATTTTTTACGTATTCGGGTTTTCTGGGTCCAAGATTTTTACTAGCATATGGCTAAATATCTGTAGTTTACGATTCTAGTGAGTTGTGCATAAGCCACGATTAGCCACACAAGTTGCATCCTATTTAAATAAACTTTTTTTCGTAATATTTTCGAAATACTTTTGTCACCGAGTTTCGAACTTAAAATTTAAATTGTTAGTTATTTTTTAAAAAGTATAAGAAATATATGGTTTTAGATATAATATGTGAACATTTTAACGTAATAATTTAACAAGAAGTAATTTAAATTAATTTCTAAAAAAAAAGTGATAAAAAAATATTAAAAATTAAAAAATATTAAAATTATACAAACGTTTTTTCGAAATATTTCAAAAATTACTACGTTTGTCACCGAGTTTGGAACTTAAAAATAAAAATATTTAGTTATTTTTTAAAGAGGATAAGAAATACATGATTTTAAATACAATATGTGAACATTTCAATGTTATAATTTAACAAGAAGTAATTTAAAAATATTAAAATTAACAAAAAAAAAATCAAAAAAAGGGCCCACCACTTTGGACTAATATTCTGTTGAAAATAATTAATATAGAACAATTAATTACATGGCGGAACAGAGCTGTTTGCAGCGGCAGCCAAGCTACTCTTTTGGCCTTGTACAGTACAACTCGTGATCTCATCAGAGCAGATGGATCTAATGTCGTTTAACTACATACGGAGTTCAACTACTATCGAAAAATTGGTCCTTAATATCTAATTTCTTAATATCATTCAATTTGGAATTTTTTCAATTTCAAATTTAAAAATCTTGATTTTTATTTGGAATTTTTTCAATTTGTGTAAAACATTTTTTTAACCCTATTAAGCCTGTCCAGTTTAATACACACCGGAAGTTTCCCAAAATGCGTTTGTTTTAGCACCTAGCTCGAGTACAATATTTCAGTGTTAAATTGTACATCGCTGCGTATATTTCTTTGCATTTTAATCAAATGTATCATGAACAAACTTTAAAAAATATTTAGATAAAAATTTCAGTAAGATAAAGTTAGAAAAAAAATGTTTTTCGACTTTTCTCATTTTGCGTCAATCCCGGGAGGTTTTAGTCTACTCACTGCCTCTTTGTGACATTTCGTCTTTACAGCTGATCGTCTTGACGCCATGAAACCACCCTGCTCCTTCATATGCGGGCATGATGTTGGTGTCAGTGTCCATCACTACCATCAAATTTTCGATGAGCATCGCCTTCGCACGCCAAGTGCTAAGGCGATTGTCTTGCGACATTTTCCCTAGAGGTCTACGACCACCACTATCAGACTATCTTTAGAAGTAGTAGAAATGGCGATACGTTAATCTATCTTCCATATAGTAGAACTAACTATGTTGTAGCATCACCTTTTCACCGTATGTGTGATATAGTTAATAATTGCACAGATTTTAAAGTAAATCTGTCAAAAAGTAAACTCAAATGTAGATTGATGCTTTAATAAAAATAATAATGTAGTTATTTTAACGGCATGCGTTTGTTTGAGAGCCCAACTATATTAGTTGTTAAATTTTTCGAGCATTTATGCTTTGAAAGTACAAACTAGCTATATTAGCTAAACTCGATTATTATTATTACAAAAAATATATATATATTAATATCGCGTAGAAGATCATTGCACAAATTGTAATTCTTCATTGCACAAATTGTAATTCTTCGATATTTTCTTTTTTATATCAGAACAGTTAATTCCTTTGATTATTTGCCTAATTGTGGCGGATTCCGAAAAATATTTTATAGAAATACTCTTGAGGTGTTTCGTTATACTGTCGCTTTATATGTGCCATTTTAATGTGCACGTCCGCAATATTTTCAGTACATGGAAAATCTCGTGAAGAAAACTTCTTGAAGGGAATCAGCCCAAAATTTGGCTGGTCCAAACATTTTTTGTTGAACTGCAAAAATTACGGTTTGAACGTTCCAGTTGTACGCTTGATGAATCGATTTGAATTTACGATTTTTCGTCGGACGTATTAAATTCCGGCAACAACGCGATGACGTCGCGTACGCTGGCATGTGGATTAAACGGGTGTTGTCCATAAAACGGTTGCGATGAAACGTATTGTGTCGAGCAGTGTCGATATCGGTGTGCATTAAACTGACAATCTCTTTGTGTGAAAAAAATCATCGAGTTTGATTTTGAAGGTCAGCCCCTAGAAATGCTCTATTGAATGAGAAAATCGAAGTAGAGAATTTTCAGCGAAATCCGAATATTGGAAATGTACCCGCCGGGACCTCAGAGTAAGCATTTTCGTACATAAATCAACAATTTTAACATCAACATCACATCAATTTTCTCATCCAATAGAGTATTTCTAGGGGGTGACCTCTCGATTCGAAATCATGATTTTCCATTGTCAGTCTAGTGTGCATGTTGGCCCGTGTCCGGCTGCGTTATGAATGAAACGGCATAGAATTCAGATGTGCTGCCGATGCACCGTTAAAAATGTTCGGCATCGTTGAAACTACATGTGCTGCAACTATCGCCGGTCGGTTTGACACGTACGGCGCATTTTGTTGAGCTGGAACCGGTATCTGTAATGTTACGTTTGTAGGAACGGGCGCCAACGTATTTATTTGGCCATTTAGAACTCAAACCCGTCGGTTGTGTTCGGCGCAGTCAATTAGAGTGTACGTTAGCTCAGACAGTTATATCTCCTTTTTGTGTCGCGAATGGCGTGGCTTCCATGCCAAGGCGCATAAAGTGAAGAAACATTAATTTATACATAGTTTTTAAACTATACTTTGTTTTTAAACTATATCTAAAAAAAAGAACCGGTATCTGTAATGTTACGTTTGAAGGAACGGGCGCCAACGTATTTATTTGTTTTGATGCGACGGTAGAAGACATCTGTGGTGGACAGAAATCCAGCGGTACCGTCGATCTCGTAGAAGTTTAATAATCTGTAGCAATACGCTGCAACTGCATGTTCATAGTCGTCTTTTCTAAAACCGTGATCCGATTCATTAATATTGTCCTCATTGTTGGAAAACTCGCGTTCATGACAAAAATCCTCCTTAACGTTGCCTTATTTTCTGAACTCACTAATTTCGCATCTTTGCATTTTTTTCGTAATGCCTCGAGTTTTAGATACGCAAATCCAACCATGTTGCGTTTTTTTTTCTCTAAAATGTTTGATGACTCGAGAACAAACAGCGTGCTTTCTATCCATTCGTTTGTGCAAACATTTTAATCAAAACACATTAGCGAAAACTTTTTTTATCCGATACCACTTCTGAATTGTCACTGGATGGATCCGTGGATTAAATAAAATGTCAAAATTAACAGTCTTACCAATAATCAAAGTATATAGTACAGCTTTAACAATTGGTCCGCTTTTTGACAAATATTCCATATAAATTTATGGCAAAAGTCGACTACTATCATAAGTTGGACATTATTTTTTGATTATTTGTAACGCTGCAAGTTTAATGATGTTTTATTAAGTATTAAAATAAATAAAATGTATTGTATGAATATCCCGACTATAAAAACGACCGAAAATGTTTTCGTCGAGTTGCGGCTGTCTATATATACGAATGACAAAAGAACTTTTTCTTCTCGCTAACTTTGGTTGACAGCGTTTCCAACGGTCAGTTACAATTCCAGGGTTGACACAAATGTATCATAATTTTTTATATAAATGCAGTCAAAATATGTTGTTATTTTGAACATAAAAACAACTTCATCAATATAGTTAAAACAAATATATATGCTTTTTAAAAATATTTGTTTTATTATTAATTATATATTTTTATTCTAAAATTTTAAACTTTTGAATCAAATTTTCTTAAAAAGGAAAATCTTACGTAATATCACTTTAAAATCACCAAATATACCTTTTCTACACGGATAGAAAAGATTTGTTTGAATATGTTTGAATGTAATTAATTGTATTTGAATATACTATTTCTTGGCAGTTTACTTGGTTATAACTATGTTTCGAAACAAACAGAAAATGCTACTCAAATCTAATTATAACGTATGTTCCCAACGCTCGTCTTCATTCGGTTAGTTATCGACAGACGAAGTTGGCAAATTTTGCGCAGCATTTTCTACCTATGTCTCTTTTGTCGTCGTTTGAAGTCTTTTTAAAGATACTGATGTTTGAAAACAAACAAAAATGAAATTAGATGTATTCTTGCCACATTCTTCTTGTATACGAAGTTGACACTCGATGACCTCTATTTTTTGCTTACGAGTATTTTATTATTCGTTGAGAAAACGTGTTCTTATCGGTAATAATTGTGTCATTCGTAAATTTAAATATATATATTGTATTACAAAAAGTACAAATAGTAACAAATAATATAACACTATATAATTGAATAGTGCAATGCATAGTTTAATTGTTCCTGAATGTTTTTCTAAAAATATTGTGTAAAGCCGACACGGATTATCAAACAGAATTCGGCATGTTTTTTTACTACAGCCTCCGCGAATTGCTTGTCTACGCTATGTGCTGTACTGAGACTTGTACTTGTAGTTTTAAAACAATTATTTATTTATGCATTAAAAAATTTGTATATTAATTCAAATATTATAAATTCCCACCATGTTTAATGATTTTTAATAAAAAATAATAAAAAAAAAAAAAATATTTTTATTTTATTTTCGGGATTTCTTTCTAAGAACATTTAGATATATTTTTAAGCAAAATACTACTTTTTGATTTTGAACATATTTATGTTTCGTTTCAAATATTTATTTTGTTTGGATGTAGTAATTATTATGTTTCTTTTAGAACATACACCATTTAAAGAAGCAACCTCAAAATGTTGCCGTGATATCATAATGTAAATCAGAGCTCATTACAACACTGTGCAAGTATCAATACAATTCCAAACATTCATTTCAACAATAATAAATAAAAAAGTTTATTCTTACCTATGGAAGTGATTGTTGCACTGTCATCACATTTAACCACAGTTGTAGGCGACCCATTACCGTTTTGAACTTGATTGACAATTTGATGTTGTTGCAAAAGTTGTTGATGTGTGTGGTTAACAATCTGTTGTTTATCTTGCATTTTCTATAATATAATAAGGTAGAAAATATATATTTCATATACAGAGATGATCATGTTTTTTTATATAAATATTTTTATTAAGGGGGCGAAACTAAATATATACACCGAAAAAATTACTCTGATAATTGAAAAATGTACTTCATTTTGTTGGTTTTTAAATACATTTGTCTATATTTGTCTTATTTTTACTACACCATGTACTAAAAATTCCTTCTCTACATATTGCACAAACTGTATTATTATATTGCGCAAACTGTATTAGTGTTTTAAAATGGCATCGGTTTTTTTGTATCTGCTCTAGTTTCCGAGATATAGCATATTTTATTTTCTCATAGTTTTGCTCTTGTAACTTTTTTAATATTCTAACCAATGATAAGAATGAAAATATCTTTTCTGTATTAGACACGGAAAACCTTCCGCTATAATACAAAAACATGCAAAAGAAAATTAAAACTAACATATTTTTATTTAAAAAAAAATTTTGACTTGGTAAAAAAAAAATGCCAAAAATTACTGTAATGCTTTTTTTCTGTATATAGGGTGATTTTTTTTATATGAAGAAAATATATTTTTTTAAACCACTTGAATGTGTACTACAGTGAACGAAATAATGATAGGTTCTCCAATGTGTATCCCAAAATATTATATTTTTTAATATTATATTTCTTTTTAAGTTTTATTTTATATTTGTTTTCACTTAAGTAGGACAATAATACAAAAAGTTATTAGTTTGAAAATATTTATTTTTTCCACAGCATTTTATAATAAAAATAAAGCGAATTAAAAATAGGTTCACTATATTAAAGCTAAAAGTTAGTAGTTAATCCTTTTGCCTTAATTGGCTTAAAAATACGAGTATGCATTGAAGAAAAAAGTTTTTTGCAAGTTTCAAGGGGAATGTCGATCCAAGCCTTTCGTATTGCGTCCTTCAGGTCCTTGATGCTAAAATACTGATTTCCATGTGCATAAACCCCTCGTGCCATGATTCCCCATATGTTTTCAATAGGGTTCAGATCGGAACTGCAAGCAGGCCAATCCAACAACTGGATATCTTTTTGTGAGAACCATTCCATTGTCTTCTTTGAATTGTGGATTGCCGCATTATCCTGTTGAAATATGAAATACGAGCCCATTAATTCTTCTCCATGCTCAATTAATGATATTTCCAGCATTTCAATGTATTGTTCCGAGTTAATTTTTGTTGATATCCATGCTAAGGGTAACTTTCCTGCATAAAAAAATCCGCCCCAAATCATCACACTTCCACCGACGAAGTTTCGGCTCATACGAATTTCTTTATTTTTTCTCAAGTCATGCCAATAATATAGGAGCCATCGGGACCATCCAAATTGAATTTTTTCTCATCACTGAACAGGACTTCCTTCCATTTTTCACCAAAATCCATGTACTTTTTTTTGCCCATTCCAAACGATTTTTTATGTGTTTTTTGTTAATGCTGGTTGGATTTTTCGTTTTGTATATTTGAGATTTCTTGAACAATTGACCAATAAATTAATTCCCGAATAAATTAATTTCGCACTGATTGAAGGCTTTGATGACAAAATCACACTATATGTCTCACATCAACTCACAACAAGTTCAGAACCGGTTTAAACATTTGATTTAACGTTACTTATACAGATGCGTCTATTAAAGACTGATCAAAACAATTTAATATTATAATATCAAAATGTATAAGTGAACCTATCAATATTTCGGGTGTATGTAAAATAATAAAACATTGTGCATAAAAAAAATAAAAATTTTATGGAATTTTCAGCCATACCAAACCAATTTAGTATAACTCTATAACCTGTATATATATACTCTATAAACAGTATATATTACTCTATACTCCGAACAAACTTAATATACCCTTGTACCCATATTAAGTTTGTTCGGATATTATAACGCCCCTTAGGAAGCGTGTAGGTATAGAAAAGTATTTTTCTATTTCTTTATCAGCATCAGTCCCCGAGTTGATTTTGCCATGTCGTATGTTCGTCCGTCTGTATGTCCAGATATACAGTAATTTGAAAAATAATTGTTCGAATGCAATAAAATTTCGTTTCATAATTTTTTATTTTAATCAAAAAGCAGTTCGGTTCGATCCCCAGCGACTACCAACATCTTTTTCATAGAAAATAATTTTCTATGCGACGCTACCTCTCGGCAGTAAATGACAAACCTACGAGAGTAAAACATTGCCTATGAAAAGCTCTCACCCGTCGTTCGGATTCGGCATTAAACTGTAGGTCCCACAATTTGAGTACAAATATAGCACACACAGCTCAAAAGGTGAGAGAGCTCGGACGAAGTTTTATAGTGCCAAACTATTATTATTATTATCTATATGATGAAACCAATATCAGCTTGGGATGGCTGAAAAAAATGTTTTTTTTCAAACGGTTTTCTGATAACTAATATTTAGTCTATAGAGCACCATTTGAACGGGTAGGAACATAACTATTTCGAATTGTTGTTTTTTGGACCACCCTACTCTACATCGGAATCTCCAGCCAATACCTAATAGTGAAACCAATTATTGTAATGCTACAAAACGTACAAAAACCCAAAAAAAGGCCAGACACAAACCAACTCATCACTCAACCTAATATCATTAAAACATCACTGATCAGACGTAGAAATTTCAATGACACTAGATGAATACACTTATTTAATCAACCTATCTTGAGTGGGTCGCTTGACGGACTTCATTTACGTACGATTAAATAAAAAATGTTATATTTATATAATGGACTCACTCATGATAGGACATACAAATTTACCCGAAGTTATTCACGCATCTTGTGAAGTGTCCAATTATTTTGTATACAATTATACAAAATAAAATTTCATACTTGATGGGATTTCGTTCGGAAATTTACATTTACATCCTTATGCTGTATAATTTCGTGAGTGACACATTACTTCAGGTTAGGAATATCAAAAACCGGTAACAAAAACCGGCGGTTCGGTTTTTTTTCTATAAACCGAATACGTCAAACCGATTTTTTGCACAAACAGAAAACCGTTTTTTTTACTAGATTGACATTTAATTTACAAAATGTATCATTTATTTGGGAAAAAACATTTCAGAAAATTTGAGACGATGTGTAGCTGAAGTCGGCATTTCTGGTACAAGCAATTCAGAATTTAAAAATTGCAAAGTATTATCTGAAATCAAGATGATTAAATATTTATTTCAATTGTTTAATACTTAATGTATTTTTGTGATTAACATCGAACATTTTAATTTTTAATTTCGAAAACCGTTTTTTAAGTGCCGTTTTTTTTGTATATATATATATATATATATATATATATATATATATATATATATATATATATATCTATATATATATAAATATATATATATAACTAATTTTCCGTTTGTTTGTTTGTTTGTTTGTTTGTTTGTGCGCTATGCAAACAAACACCTGTGCACTGATTTCCTTAAAATTTGAAATATACTTCCCACAGGCCCAGGAGAAGGTCACTATAAAGTTTTCGTTGACCACGCCCACTTTATTATTTTTGATGTATATTTCAAATTCATAGCAAAACTCCTGGACGCATTTATCTGAAAATTTTGCATTGATTTGCTATAACGTCCATGGAGTATCCTAAGCTATAATTAACCAGAATGGACAAGGAGAGTGGCACTTCCCATGAAACCCAAAAATCCAATATTCTATATCTCAACTAAACTTTAAATTTGGATCTTACTTAATCTTACCACACCAAAATCACCACACCAAAAAACCACACCAAAGTTGTGCATAAAAATTTTAAGTAATTTTGTTAATTTCCTCATAGATGTTGTTTTTGAAATAGTGGGGTAGATTTTTATTTGTCTCGCTATATTAATTCGTCAAATTATTTTGATGTATTTGTATACACATTGAGGAATCCATCCTATTCTTTTTTAATTTTTTATAATATACATATAATAAATATATTATATTATATTATCAAGATGTTTCCTTTTTTTCCTCTTTTAAATTTTAGGAAAAATTAGGCGATTGTGTAATTATAATCAAATTGGTATTGTTTTTTTGTTGTAATTATTAAGTTAGAATATTATGTAGTAAGTAAATTAAATGAATTCCAAAATGTGCATATTTTATTGCATTCCCTTAATAATACCTCTCGATGAGTCGTAATATGAACCTTGGGTGGTGATGATCAAAAATTTCTTGTTCTTGCATTTTCTGCAAGAACAAGAAAGAGAACAAGATCGAGATTTTCTTGTAAGAACAAGAGCAAGATAAGAAATGCAAGAACAAGAGCAAGTGCAAGTATAATACTGCAAGAAATGCAAGAAAAGCATGAAAGTTATTTATTTTTGTTTTCTTGACATACGGTACGTGTAAGCATACGTATTTTTTTAATCTCCGACGAAAACAGAAATATGACTATACGAAATATTCTTTATATTTGTTATTAATGTATATCGACGCCGCTTACAAATACTATTATATTAAAATTGTCTAACGAAAAAAAAGTATATATCACTTTTAAATGAATACGATTACATTTTTATTTAAATGACGAATATTATAATGTGTTTAAAATTTCACAGAAAAGTGGTACAACAAACAGTTTTCTGTGGAAAATTATTACACCGTGCGTTTGCAAAAAAAATGTTGCACACTTAAAAAATTCGATATGTACGTAAAACTAGACCTATCCAAGGATATGTGCGTTCACCGTTTTTCTGGATCAAATGTTTCACACTTAAAAAATTCGATATGTACGTAAAACTAGACCAATCCAAGGATATGTGCGTTCACCGTTTTTCTGGATCAATTCGTTTGCGGTTTTAAATTGCATTTAAAATGCAAGTGTGTACCATATTTTGAAATATTTTCAAAAAATATATTTTTTGCGTCACTTTCAAAAACAATTGAATGCATCTTGTAGCAGAAACCCCATTGATTAAATTTTTAGACGAAAATTGGAGCTTTTTATTGAAATAGATTTTTTTCAAAATCATATTGTAAAATTTGTTTGAGAAAATTTAAAATATTTACGCTATGATGATATAAAATATGCATTACCATATACTCAGCCTTATCGTGAAGACTTGGTGAATATTCTATTCCCTCGGAATTTTTTGTTCCCAGGTAAAATTTGTTGGTATCGTCAATCTCCCAGGAACAGCAATTCCTCCGGAATTTTGATCGAAATTCGAATGCAGTTTTACAATATGGCCAGATTTTTTAAATCCGTTTTTTGGTTATCTTTATCATTTCAGATAATAAAGTTGTAAACTAATAGTTCAGATATAAAATATGTATACAGATCTTTATTATTTACAGTTAACTATACTTTTATGCAGAAATTTCACATTTTTTTAACTCAATAAAAGTTTAATTTGCAATTAGAACTGAACATCAGGCAACGCTAAATCAGCTGTTTTGCTAAATGTCAAGCAGTGTTGTTGGATAAAATTGCGTTGTGTTGTGAAAATAAATTAAAATTTATGTTAAGTTAAAATTATGTTAAACTGCAATTAAAAGTATATAAAATGACTCTTAATTGTAGTTTTTCATTTAAGAAAATGTTGTGATTAGATTGCGTTCATTTTTCAAGAGTTAAAAAAAATTAAGATATTCCCCAGCCGGAGAAGTTTTTGCAGAGGTTGAATATATCTGTAATTTATTTGTGCAGAAATATGTAAATTACCTTTATTTAAATAATGTTGGTGCTATCCATAGATATTTGTTAACATATTATAAATAAAAGTATAGTTAATTAAAGTGTGTTTTGTTTTTAATTAATTCTTTTCCCCGATGAAAAAGTGGCGGAATTTTTTCGGCGAAACAGGGGTAATTTTTCCTCCAAAATGTTGTTCATGATACGTTGTTTTTTTTAGGGAAATATTTTTTCCCTTTTCGAATATGGTTCACGATACCTATTTTCCACCAAGGGTAAAAATTCCCTGAGGAATTTTATTCACGATAAGGCTGACTATGTCGGTGACTCAGAAAGTTAGTGTTTGGGAATACAAGCTGGTTCAAGCACCAGCGAATGCAACATCAAAAAAATAAATAGAAAATGTTTTTCTTCACTGCGCTACCACTTGGTAGATAACCTTCGAGAGTAAAAACATCACCCATGAATGATTCGGCGTTAAACTGTAGGTTCCGCTATTTGAGTACAAATATAACATGTTTAAATGATGAGACTGATCAGCCTAGGTTCTTCAGAACTGTATCGCTAAACTAATATTATTATTAGGACCGTAGGACATGTCCATTTTTAGGTCATTCGTTATTGTCTCTTAAAAATCAAGACTGCTACATTGAATTTGGGTTTAATTTCAGGACTGCTTAAGTTAGTAATGGTCTGTGGTCTTTATTAAATGATTACAAATATTTATTACAATTCTGTTATATGTACAGATTTTATATAAAGGCCCCAATTATTCATGTTCAACAAAAGATTCAAATCTACGTCGCAAAATCTGAATCATTTTTATATTCGTAGATACACAGATATACATGTGCATATTCTCCGAAATATCAAAAAAATAATAGAGTTCCTGGCAAAACCATAAAACATATTATTTTTTTCATCAAAAAGAATAACATTCTTTTATTCTGAACCTCCCAAAATAACATATTTATTTTCGTAATGGAAAAAATATATAATAGTTTTCGTAAGGGGCGTCTATATGTTCATTTTATTATGGCCTTGAGTTTTTGAATTGTCTCGTTAACATCACTTGATTTATACAATTATTTTTTAATAGTTAATTCATGTTAAAATATAATTCAAATTTTTATGTTATTGTATTTTGTTTTTGTTAGTAAAAAAAATATATTTTTTGTTAAAGAAATTGAAAATATGGAAAATAAGTAACTTAAATACAATTAGGTTACAATTCTATTCGTTTTCATAATTAATATGCAGCTTAAGATATTTGTCGTCGATCTTTTATTTAAAATTTAAAAAGTAAAATTTGGCAAGATTCTTGCAAGCTAGAGCAAGAGAGGTATTGCAAGAACAAGACCAAGAACAAGATAACCATTTCTTGTCTTGTTCTTGCAAATGATCATCACTAATCTTGGGCCTATTATTAGCGACAATAGTCACATTTCTATGATGTTAAATAATAGAAATCAATATCTTAAAATAAGTAATATTAATGGCCAAAGTCTTAAACCATCTTACGTCAATTTAAGTTTGATGAATTTAAATGTATTCTGTGTAATGAGTATTTGGATTTAATGGGAATTTCGGAAACATGGTTTAAACCTATTCTTGCTATTCAACCTATCTTGCTATTCAAATTCCTGGTTTTTACATTCATAGAAATGATCGTCACAATCGTAGGGGCGGTGTTTGAAATCAAGAGTTATATTCTATATTTCTTGGAAACGAAAAAACCCAATTTGTTACCAACAAAAGATGTCTGGGGGTTATTATTGACAATGATCTTAGTTTTCGTAAGTATATTGTCAATGTTTCGTCCAGAGTCTCTTTTACGCTCAGGAGGTTATATAACTTAAATTCTTATTTACCTTTGTTGCTCAAGCTCTACTCATGTCTATTATAACATACGGTTTAGAGGTTTGCTCGGGAACAAATTTGTCTAATCAAAAGCAAACAAAATTAATATTTAACAGAATATTTAAATATGTCTATAAACTTTGAATACGCGATCATGTTAGCGCATACGATCAAATGTTCTTAAATTGCACATTCCTTTCTTATATTAGATTAAGGCTGTTAATTGTTTTATAAAGTTATTTCTCAGAATCCTCCATGTTTATTTGATATGTTTAAGTTTTCACATTCAAGTCGTTGTACTAAAATTTTAATTCCTATAATCAGAAACCTGACTTATGAGAGATCATTTCTTGTTAGGGTGTCAAGATCATGGAATCCTATCTCTAGGGTAATAAAAAGGTTTTCCCTATCCTTAAATAAATACATGGACTCTCTCTTAGAATTCATGCGCGGTAATAGTAGAAACTAGTACTTTCTCCTATGTGTTTTAGTTTGAGGCCTTAGTACTATTTTCAGCTCTCCTTGCTGTTAAGTCATCGATTTCTTAATTTATTGTATTTGTTGTCGCTAATAATTAAATAATTAATTCTTTATTTTTATTTTCGAAATTGTTAGGGAATGCAATATATGTTTTTAAATTAAACTTATTTTTATTATTAGGTTAGTCTACTCTAAATATATAACCATGTAATCATATATGGCCTTTGAACGCTCGATTACACTGTTCTACAAGAATTTTCCACAGAAATGAAACTTCTCATTTCAGGTAAATTTCGGTTTCCTGATTCTTGCTGCGTACTCAGAATTTTCCCTATACGTCGAAATTTTCGTCGAAAGTTGCAAAAAAAGGCCATTTTTGATACATTATATCGCAAGTTATCGCACGATTTCGACATGTAGAAGATGCAAACTTTATCACAAAATAAAATATGAACCTTTCCCTACGGATAATTGGCAAACAAATCTGGGTCCAGATATTAGTTTTTGAAAAAAAATCAAAAAGAAATTTGTGTTACCAAAAAAGTGTGTCGGGAGAGTAATTTATCACAATTCTCTAAACCAGACATGTCAAACACGTGGCCCGCGGGCTGCATGCGGCCCGCCAACATTTCTGTGCGGCCCGCGAAGACTTTTTAAATAACATAAGAAAAATATATTTTTAAGAATTGAAAAATTTTAAAAATATTATATTTTCAGGCGTTAAAATGATTATTCTATTAAATAACGGAGGCATAATTACCATTTATTCTTGATTAAAAACTTATTAATTTATTTTAAAAAAATCAATATTTTTATATTTTCCAAAATTTAATAATGAGAAATTGAGACTCGAAGACTCGAGTCTTAATTTATTTTCATAATTTTCATTTTAAATATTATACATGGCGTTGAACAAATGGCATAACAATAATGTTTATCTTTTTTTCATCAAGTAATATTGTTTTTTATTCATAAATTTTAAATTTAATGTATAAAAAATATATAGTAGCGCATAGTTTAGTACGTCTAACAACGAAATGATAAATACATTATTGTTTTTGTTCGACTATTAAACATAAAAGAAGAGAAAAATAATTAAAACTTAAAAATCTTAAAAACTAGACCCTATTTAACAAAACCATTTTCGGAATTAGCTCTAGTATCAAATAAAGGCGCAATAAAAATAAAACAAGAAACAAAAATTTGTAGACAAGAGTCTTGCATTGTAAAAATTAGAATTGTATTCATTTTAACATTTTTTTTTAGTAAGTAAATCTTTATGTTTAAGGACATTCCACAGCAAATCAGAGTTCCAAACTCACCTTCTCCAGAGATACAGTGGTCCAAAGTTTCAAAAAATTAATCAATAATCACTTTTTGTGGCTGCTAACCTCATTTTAAGGATAATAAAATAAACTTTGTTATAACTTCTAAATCCGTACATCTCTAATCAATGGATTGTCCTTGCAATTTAAATTAGTTGTGCATAAAAAGGAACCCTTTTCAAATTTATATACGATATTTAAAAAAAACTTTTTCAATATGTTTGGTAAGAAGTCTGCCATGTGATTTATGCCTCGAAGTTTTCTCGAACTAACTTGGATACCAAAATTCTCATCTCGTTGCTAATTTTTAAAATTTCGTAATTTTAGTAGAGTAAAATTTTATGTTAGGATATTTAAACATTTTCCACATCGCAATGTTTTTGAAATATATCTTTATATATTTGAACTATTTGATGCAATATTAATCCAGAATCGTTTTTATTATTGTTTCGAAAAAAAAACGGCGATATGTCACATTGAACTATTTTTGTACTTTTAGTACGATGTGGCCTTCGATATTGGTACAAGAGCTAATTAGATATCGTACGATTATGCGGACATAAAAGTTGCAACAATTTTGGATTATTGTTAGATCTGTTTTACAAAATTGTCTCTGGTGTTTGAAATATACTCCATTGTATATACCCCTGACAAAATTTTTGGCAGGATCAAACTGTTTTAATATTTCAAACAGACAAAAATTGCACCATTTTTTACAAAATTTTCGCCTGCGGCGCTTTTAACAAGGATCAATGGAAAATGTTATCATCTTAGCATTATATTTTATTTTCCAACAGTAGAACCAAATGTAAAAAACGAGCGAATTTTTTTTTTGTATGGTACACAATTGCAGCTCGCCTCATCTTTTGAGTTGCCAATGCGGCCCGTGATGCCAAATGAGTTTGACATGCCTGCTCTAAGCTCTCTTGAAATACATTTAAATATTAGTTCGCAATGTGTTTGCTGCCAAAATTTCGAAAAATGTTTTAAACTTTTTTCGGAATATTTTTTAAAATTTGTTTTTTTTATTTATTTATTTTTTTGTTTAATTTTTTTTTTATTATTTTTGTTTAATTTATTTTTCATGTCAAATTTTCAAAAATTTCAGTTCAGTCGCTCAGAAGCATTCGTTGACTACGGATGTATATTTGATTTTTTTAACCCATTAAAGCCTGCCGAATCAGATAAACACCAGGAGATTACGCAGTGCAATTTTCCCCATAATGCGTACATCAGATGCTAAAGAATTTTGTTCGATTTTGCATCTAGCACCACTACATTATATCAGTATGAAATTGTACATCTCTGCGTGCAATTCCCTCCATTTTAATCAAATATATCATAAACAAATTTTAAAAAATATTAAGAAAAATTTCAGTAAGATAAAGTTTAAAACATTTTTTCGAAATTTTGACAGCACACACATTGCGAACTAATATTTAAATGTTTTTCAAGAAAGCTTAGAGAATTGTGATAAATTACTCTCCCGACACACTTTTTTGGTAACACAAATTTCTTTTTGATTTTTGCAAAAACTAATATCTGGACCCAGATTTTTTTTGCCAATTATCCGTAGGGAAAGGTTTAAATTTTATTTTGTGGCAAAGTTTGCATCTGCTACATGTCAAAATCGTGCGATTACTTGCGACATAAAGTACCAAAAATGGCCTTTTTTGCAACTTTGACTCGATTTTTAGCAAAATCTCGACGTAGGGAAAGGTTTAAATTTTATTTTGTGGCAAAGTTTGCATCTGCTACATGTCAAAATCGTGCGATTACTTGCGACATAAAGTACCAAAAATGGCCTTTTTTGCAACTTTGACTCGATTTTTAGCAAAATCTCGACGTATAGGGAAAATTCTGAGTACGCAGCAAGAATCAGGAGACCGAAATCTATAGAAATGATAAGTTTTATTTCTGTGGAAAATTCCTCGATCGTTGCTCTAGTTATCTTTAACTGTCGAACCAAGCTCTCGAACTCCATTAGGTGAGCACTCACTTAGAATCGTGTTTTTCAGTGAACTTTAAACGTAGTTTAAACTTAGTTTAACCCATCGATGTCGGTGACGTTTAACATCTTATTGTAAATGTGAGATGCGTTCTTCTTTACGCTCTGCGCTCATGCCCTCATTTGTCTGTCCATCGGTTTCCATTTCATTAGTTTTCTTATATTATTCATTGCATAAACTAACACTGAACGATCACACGCACAAATTTCGACTGATATTTATTACTCTAAATTATCTTTGTAATTTCTTGTAAATTTTGTCATTCTAATTTTGAAATATTAGCCCTTCCAAATGAGAAAAATAATTTTCTTCTTATTCTTAAATGATATTCACAATCGATAATTCGTTGACATTAGCCAGTGCTGCGCTATTTTCGGCACTGTTTTGAGTGAAGCGTAAACTGCCACTGAAAAACTGCTCGAATAGTTAAACTACGTGAGACGTTTAAGTAAACGTAGTTTAAACTACTACTGAAAAACTGTCCCAAAGTGGGGGTCCTACAGTTTATTGCCGAAAACGAACGGCGGTTTGCCATTTACTGCCGTGAGGTAGCGCGGTATAGAAAAATGTTTGTATGAAAAGATGTTGTTAGCTCCAGTCCAGGCTTGAACCGGGGATCTTTCGGCTCGCGGCCCAACGCACTTACCTTGAGCTACCGACGCTACCATAACCGTTCTATACAAAGATTTAATTGAATATTCTTAAAGGTGTTGATTGTTGTGATGCGCCCTTTTTCATATTTTTTCATCAAATACAATTAATAATAAATTATGCACAACTCTACTTCTTTAAACAAACTTTTATTTTTTAAACCACCAGTTTTATTTGGTGCGATCTGTGGTACCTTACAAAAATCGAAATCCGGTGCTACCGGATTTCGATATTCCGATATTCAAATGAAAGGTGATAATGCCACATTTGTAATTATATGGTTATTTTAATGATCTGATAACCATAGCGATTAGGATTTGTAATTATGTAAAAAAAATTAAAATGAAATGCTGATTGTTGAGAAAAATATTTAATTATTTATCAAAATGACGACAAAATTTAGAAATGAATAGGTAACGCTGAAACGCTTTTTTAAATTTGCTAGAAGTGGCCCAACAGTTAATTGTAATATTTCGTTGGGAAGTTATATCCAGATAGCGGCGCATGTGACATTTTTTTTAGAAAATATTAAATTTTTTATTTGTTAAAACATAAATACAAATGTGTATAAAAGACACCTAGTACATTTATTATCATTTGGGTACCCACACTTGTATCTATATATTATTCGTGTATAAAATGAACTCATATGTTAAAACTAAAAAAGGTCCTGAGGTCACTGGGGTTATCGGACCATGAAAATAATTACATATTAATCGTGAGATCACTACCTTTCATTTCAGTACCTACATGTTCATATAGGTAGGTGTATAAGTTTTCGATTTATCTAGGGTACCACAAGTCCGACCGCGCCCTAATTTAGACTGGGACCCAAACAGAGGGGATAGTTTGAAGAAAAGTATTTCACTTCATCCGGTTATGTAAAGTTCAGCCAATTTGTTTGTTTGGAGATTTTGAGATTTTTTTGGTAGGAGTAACGATTTGTTTCCGTATATATCAAAAATAAGAATTCATTTTGATATAATTATTAAAAAATATTTTAAAATTTAACAGTCCTATAATAAAAATAAGGCCATAAATAAAAAATGTAACCTTTGTTTTATAGTGCCATTATTTCTTACAAAGACTTTTTACATATAAATTTGAAAATTATTTTTGGTCTCTGATTTTAGGAAGGTATACATATCTCAGCACCCTTTGGAAACAAAATTCAATTTGTGTATCATATTAAAGGGGATCAATACCGAAATCTCGTTTGAAAACTACTTCAGATAAACAAAATGTATTTTTAATGATTATTTTCAGTTTTCAAGTCAGCCTATTTCGGAAACCATAAATTATTTTAATTAGATTTTTTTTTAAAGTACAACATTTGTACCAAGTTTGACGTTTCACCTATTTTGTTATACCATTTATTCAAGAAGTAACAGGTAATAGTTACTTGACAAATTATTAATTTTACTACAGATTTTTTAATTTCAAAAAGACTGAAAACGTAAAAATCGAATTATAAATCGTCGTTATAGAACTAAAAGTCATCAAATAAATTTTTTTCATTATCGATTTTATTGCATTTTTAGCCATATACATTTGTTACCTTACCTTTCTATTCGAATAATAGTGGTCTTCTAAGAATATTACAAATCACTATGTACATTTTGAACTAAAATTATATAAGCAAAAATCCATAAGCAGCAATCCCTAAGTCCTCAAGAGAACCAATAGACGATGAGATATTTTCATCCCTTATTAAATATTTCGCACGTTGTTGAATTCGGTCCAGGAACTCCAAGGAGGATTTTGAAGCAACTTTGGGTCTTGCTGACATTAAAATCTACTCTATTTGCAAGACCCCACTCGGAGATTGATTTAAGGTCATTGTGGAGTGTGTCATTCATAGTGCGTCTTTTACTCTTAATCTCCAAAGAGTTGGTGCGCTTGTTGAACGAATATGAATGAAAAATGTTACTGTCATGTGTCATCATCTATATTTTGCGCTTTTTTCTGTAAATTAGTCGCCTTTTTTCATTTGGTGATGTTTTGGAAATTTGCGCCCTTCTGTAATTACTTTTCAGGTCTGTCAATCCTAGCGGCAACTAGATTGATTTATGTTATTTTAATAATATGTACATTACGGACCAAATAATAGGGTAACTAACTCGTTCCACTTATTTTGAATTTGTTTGAACATTTTTAGTTTACGAATGGGGCGATCTCTTGTAATAAATTATTGTCAAAATGTCTTATTTCAAAATAAATAATTGCGAACACCTCAAAAATAAACTGACTTTGGTACAACATCTTAAACACAAAAAGTCAGTATAGAAAGCGGACAAAAAATAGGGTCACATTAAAAATAATTAAACATTTATATATTTTCAAAAAAAAATAATTTGGAAGTAATAATTTTATAATATCCGTAAATATATTAAAATTAAGTTTTAAAAATAAAATACGATACTTTAGAAATATGGGTCAGGAAAAGCATGACAAAGATTCCCTCCTTAAAATGTTAAAAAATGTAGGTCTAAGTCTCGCAAATGAACCAAATTTATAGAAAGTTCCCATTACATTGCACACAATGCATTTCTGGCTCCATAATCACATTTATAAAAGGTAGACCATAGAAAACCTCCATTAAGGTGGGTAATCGTTGAAGTAGCTATCAAGTCGGGGCCTTTTTTATTCAGCAATTCAAATTTGAACTAGAACTGTGAAGGGTGTATGAGTCGAAAAAAAAGGAAAGGTTTTAGTCCATGTTTTGTTTTATCCAAAATACAGGCTGGTGTCTATGAGAAGCATCCCCATACCACTATATTACCACCTCCTTGAAAGTTTTGGTGGTATAAAATGACTTCAATTCGACTTTCTTGGACGACTAACCCATCATTCCTCTTTAATTTATTTTGGACTCGTCGGACTATAACACAAAGTTCCAATTTTATGTAGTAGTTGGCCAATATTACAATTCTTCCGATGTCACTTAGTTACCAATGAGACTTTTCGTGATGATTTCCCAAAGAAATTTTTTTTCGACTAATACACCCATCACAGTTCTACTTGAAATTTTGACTCTTAACTTTGTTTTAATTACTGCAACTGACTTAAAAAGGTAACGACTTGATAGTAACATTATGTGATTTTCCACCTTCATGACAGTTTTCTGTGATCTACCTTTTAAAAAATGTGTTTTTGGAGACAAAAATGCATTGTGTTTAATGATTAGTTGATTTGCGATGGCTTTGACCTTCATTTTTTAACATTTTAATGAGGAAACCTAGACATCTGAGCAATGCTTTGTCTGAACCATATTTATAAAGTAACGTATTTTATTTTTTAATTTTAATATATTACGTAGATTATAACGGGATAGCCACAAAATTCTGTTTTACAAAATTCTGTCTGACAAAAATTCTGGTTTTTTTTCAAAAAAAAAATATGTCTGACTAAAATTCTGTTTTCCAAAATTCTGTTTTACAAAATTCTGTTTTACAAAATTCTGTTTTTAATAAAATTCTGTCTATAAAAATTCGGGTTATTTGAAATTTGTTATTGTTTATGAGATATGAAAAAAATACTGTTGCTCTGAATATAAATTCATATATTTACCCCATATTATAGAATTCCCCTTCACTTAAAACTCTTAATTTCATTATGATAAAAAAATAATATTGCATTAAATTATTTATTAAAAATTAAAGCCAGTTTATTATGAAGAAGAAATATTACATATAATAAGGTATGTGTTTGGTAAGATATTTATTCCTTGGGTACAAATTATGCAACATGTAATAAATAATTCAACAGCTTCCCAAAAAGCAATGAGTTTAAGGTTCGATAAATTTGGAGAATTTTCTTTTACAGCCAGTGTGGATGTAATGTCATGATCAAGCCGAATAAATGAATGTTATTCCAACGTTGGTTTTCGAAGTTAAAAAAACTTCGATCCACGGTTGTATATTTTAAAGCGGAGTACGCGAAAATGTTTGTCATTATACGTTTTTATTCTGATAATTTACACTCCGATCTACTGATGTAGATGTAGAAGCACCGCAGGCGAAATTTTTTTCCATACAAATGAAATTTTTTTTTATACTTATATTTCCTTTCTTTTGAGTCACTATAGTTATGTGTAACCAGAGAGTATGTATTTGATATAAGGTTTGCATACAGGTGGTTTCGCCGCTACTTTTGTCAAATAAATGCAAACATTTGTTATGTGAAAATTGAAACGAAAATGTTGTCAACAGAGACATTTTCAAATTCAAATTCTGATGTTTTCTGCCACATTTTTTGCCAGAAAAACATTTTACGAATCTCTATTAATAATATATACTCTCTTGTGTAACTCTAAAAACAACAAAAAAACAAAAAAAAACAAAGTATATGAACGCTTTAAAATTTTAATATTGTTATATATGTTCTTCCTGTATTAAAAAAATAAACTCAACCAACAAATTTGTAAATACTACGAACATAAAATGGTCTAGAGAAGGCATGTAAAACTCATTTGGCATCACGGTCGCATTGGAAATTCAAAACATGAGGCGGGCCGCATTTGTGTACAAAAAAACGATAGTTTTTTACATTTGGTTCTTCGGTTCTAAAATAAAATATGTTATTTTGAAAATTTGAATTGATCCTCGTTAAAAGCGGCGCAGGCGATTTTTTTTGCGATTTCTGTCTGTTTGAAATATATCGAAAAAATGTTCGCATTTCTTTGATCCTGCCAAAAATGTTGTCTGGGGTATATACAATGGAGTATATTTCTAACACTAGAGACAATATTATAAAACAGATCTAACAATCATTCAAAGTTGTTGCAACTTTTTATGTCCCCAAAATCTTACGATATCGAATTAGTTCTTGTACCAATATCAAAGGCAAAATCATACTAAAACTGCAAAAATAGTTCAAAGCGACATATCGAAACGTTAATAAAAACGATTCTGGATTAATATTGCATCAAATAGTTAAAATATATAGAGATTTATTTGAAAAACATTGCGATATCGATGTGGAAAATGTTTAAATATCCTAACATAAAATTTTACTCTACTAAAATTACGAAATCACGCGTGATTGTGATTAAATACTAATTTTACTCACGTGATTGTGTAGACCAAAAAAGACCGTGAGTGAGTGTGCGTGAGTACATTTTTTTCATAAGTGAGTGTGAGTGAGACGAATATTTCAAAAAATATCACTTTTAATTTTTTGCGATTTTTTTTTTTTTTGCTGAACTACAGAATAAGTAGGGCCATGCCTTGAACTCAGAACTATAATAAATCAAACACTCAGAATAAGTTACAAGGTTCAGTCTAACCCCCTACAAACCGGCCGTACTTAGTATGGGCTATTCAATTTTTGTGGGGTCATGTCAATAGTTTTTGCTTGGTTTTATACGACCGTTCATGAAAATGGACATAGAACGCATTTTTTCGATATACCCATTTTTGTAAAAAGTTGAATTTTCAATTTCAACTATAGATGATAACTCTGTATTGACTTCCTTTTGTTTATTAAGTTTAGTTTGTTCCATAGGTTCTAAATGTAGTAACCAAAAAAATCGCTTCAAAAATAGTTGTTCCCAATGTCAATTCATTCCTGGTAAATTCTACACCGGACTATTTTTTTATTGATAATTCTTTTCCAGAGATAATTTTTACAGGGAGAATTCTCAAAGATTTTAAACGAATTCTTCACCGGAGAATTATTCTTCGAGGCAATTTTTATATAAACAGTACATCGAAGGTCTTTCACATTTCCATCTCCGATAAAAATTGAGATCCCTAACATCATTATTGCGTTTGTAATATGTAAGTTGTATAAGAGGTGCCACGCTCGGTCGACCAATCTCACCAACATATACAAATGAAATATGTATTTTTATGTATTCTGAAAGCAATAACAAAAAAAATACGTGATTCAGCGTGATTCACGTGAATCACGCGTGATTGTGATTGAATCTTAATTTTACTCACGTGATTGTGAGTGAGTGTAACTAGAGCAAAAAATGTCGTGAGTGAGTGTGCGTGATTAGAAATATTCTTTCGTGAGCGTGAGTGAGTGTGAGTCAAAACTGACTCACGTGCCCATCTCTAGAACTAAATGCAAAATCGAACAAAATTCTTAGTATCTGATATACGCATTATGGGAAAACATGATAGGACAAATTTGCAATATGTCCAAAAACCGTACATCTACTTTACCCCATGACCCACTTTTCCCAGATTTCCCCACTTTTTCCCTCCGTGAAAATATTCTTCTGGCTTGACTATATTTTCACTGATAAAAGGGTTTTCATATTCATCGCAAGATTTTTTCAACACACCTGCTTTAAAAATATCTGAAGTATGCACAGTAACCTATTGTTGTATAGTGAACATCCAAATGTTTATACGATTGAAATAAAAAAAAAATTGTTTTCATTGTTATATACAAAAAAAATATAAAGTTATTTATTGCAGTAAGATATTTATCGGCACTTTTTCAAATCAATGTTTACTCTCGGAGTCTTCCCAGGGTTAGCGCGTTATAAATGGGATAAATATATTATGTTCAGATGCAAACATATTATATGTTTACACATGGCATATTTCCAAATATATAATATGTTCCCCAAACATACATATATGTTGTTGTACATATATGTTGCGCTAAATATGTTTGGGAGAGTCATTTTCTTCCCAGCCTGTGGAAAAACACTTTCTATTTAAAAATGTGACTGTCGCAGACTAAATATGAAGCTGTGTTACGGGTCTATCAATGAAATATATAGTTCTCGTGAAGTAACAAATCTTAAACTAAACAAATTACTGAGTATATTACGCTTATTTTTGAATACTGTTCGGTCATATATTTAAGTCTGTCAAATAAAGCTAGTAGTAATAGATAAAAAAATGTATTAACCTAACAGCAAAGTAAAACCCAAATTATTTCATGCCGTTCATAAATTTCCACTGCATCGAAGATTCATAGTCACATAGTTCTTTAAAAATGTTAAAATATGTATAGTATCCTGAAGCGATCCAAACCGGCATTTTTCTTTAATTTTCACAATTCGTATGCGTCACGTAAAATAGTTCTAAATGTGCCATTCATTAAATTAAAATGTTCAATATATATTACTGCAACAGCAGCGAGCAAAGAATATTATAAATTTAAATTTAATAATGAGAAGCTGTAGGGTGTCGCATTTTCATATTTTTTCATGTCAAATTTTCAAAAATTAAAGCCTGCCGAATCAAATACACACCAGGAGATTAAGCAGTGCAATTTTCCCCATCATGTTTTCCCATAATGCGTACATCAGATGCTAAGAATTTTGTTCGATTTTGCATCTAGCACCACTACATTTTTTTTGTAATTTAGACAGCAAACACATTGCGAACTAATATTAAAATGTTTTTTAAGAGAGTTTAGAGAATTGTGATAAATTACTCTCCCGACACACTTTTTTGGTAACACAAATTTCTTTTTGATTTTTTTTCAAAAACTAATATCTGGACCCAAATTTTTTTTGCCAATTATCCGTAGGGCAAGGTTCATATTTTAGTTTGCATCTGCAACATGTCGAAATCGTGCGATAACTTGCGATATAAAGTACCAAAAACGGCCTTTTTTGCAACTTTGACTCGATTTTGTGCAAAATCTCGACGCATAGGGAAAATTCGGAGTACGCAGCAAGAATCAGGAGACCGAAATCAACCAGAATTGATAAGTTTTACTCCAGATTAGGCCAACAACCCTCAATTTGTAGAACAGTGTTATTGATTAATTTTTTGAAACTTTGGACCACTGTATCTCTGGAGAAGGTGAATCTTGAACTCTGGTAAATTTGGTATGAAATGTCTTTAATACAAAAAGTTTTACGTCAATTTTTTTTGTTACATTTCATTTCGGCCGGTAAAGTGCAATTCAGCCCATTTTTTAACTGTATCATTTATATGCAATTTTATTTTATAATGTAAAAGAAAGGCTGAATTGCACTTTACCGGCCGAAATGAAATGTTACAAAAAAAATTGACACGCGCTTTATTTTCGAAAAAAAAATATCAAAATTAAAAAAAAAGTTGCTAGAACCCCTGGTGACCTTGAAAAATCAAAAACCGGTACACCTACTTACATGGTCATGTGGGTACTCAAATTTCACGATTACAAATATGTAATTATTTTTTTTTTTTTTTTGGATATAAGTTACTTCAATAAAATTATTGAAGATTTACTTGGCCAATCTTTCGATTATAACCAGAGTTCGGAAATACTCACTCACGTTCACTCATGCTCATGAAAGTGAATTCAAATTTCATATCGTTGCTTCACAGTTCATGAACACTCGTTGCCTCAGATGAGTACGATCAAAAGTGAATACTCGTTATAGATTTGAAACACGTTGCTCGTGAACGAGAGTCATGATTTTCTTCTGTTTGCTCTTTATTCACGAAGGTGAAGCAACTAAAATTGTCTATGTTATTCATATTCATAAGCGATAAAGATCAAATTTAGCTAAAATTTTTATTCACGCTGTGAATGTAGTTAAGTGTTGCATTTTGTGGTCATGACCACACAAAAGTGGGTAAAAAAAACTATCATCGGACATCATGGATTGTCTAATGGTGCCATTTAGAGTGGTCAATAACCAGTAATTACCAATTTTGACCACAATACTTTTATTTCGGAAATCGATTGCGGACTTCTTGGGATCGGAAATCGATTGCGGACATCATGGGATGTCTAATGGTACCATTTGGAGTGGTCAGTGACCACCAATAACCAATTTTTGGCCCCCCAAATTTTAATGCGGAAATCGATTGCGGACTTTATGGGATGCCTAATGGTACCATTTGGAGTGGTCAATGACCACCAATAACCAATTTTTTGACCGCAAACATTTTTATAGTGGAAATCGATTGTGGACATCATGGGATGACTAATGGTACCTTTTGGAGTGGTCCATAACCCCTTTGTGTTGGTCAAAACTCACATTAAAACTTATCTTCTTATCGATTTTTGCAATAAAAATGTTTGGGTCAAAAATTAGTTTTCGGATCCACTATTGGTGGTTAATCACCACTCCAAATGGTACCATTAGGCATCCCATAAAGTCCGCAATCGATTTCCGCATTAAAATTTGGGGGGCCAAAAATTGGTTATTGGTGGTCACTGACCACTCCAAATGGTACCATTAGACATCCCATGATGTCCGCAATCGATTTCCGAAATAAAAGTATTGTGGTCAAAAATTGTTTGGATTAATTGGTTTTCGGATCATTGACCGGATCATGGTGGTCATTGACCACTCCAACCATTAGACATTCCATAATGTCCGAAATCGATTTCCACAATAAAAATGTTTGGGTCAAAATTTGTTTTTTTTTACCCACTTTTTGGGATATGTTTTAATTTTCTTCAAAGACTACACTCAACATGTGAATAAAAAGATTTGCCAATTTGATTGTGAACACTTTGGAATATGAACAGAAGAAAAAATAATTTGTTGCTCTTCTCTTATGAGGAGTAAAAATGTAGCGAATGTGAGTACTCGTGAGCAGCCAAATTCTGTTCGATAACGAGTGTTCACTTTAGAATAACGAGTAAGTCGGATTTTTCTTGCTTACTCGCTCGTGAAGTTTGAAGAAAAATAATGACCTTTTGTATTCATTTATGAAGATTTATCGTGAGTGAATAATTTTGAATATTCATTTATGAGTATTGCTGAATCCTGATTATAACGCCATAACTAATGTCTGTTTAATTGATTTACAAAGTAATTTTATCTACACTTTATGCGCCTTAGCAACGAAACCGTTCGCGTCACAAAAACTGTAAATGTGTTTGACTTAGAAAACGGGATTACTCCCGTTAACTATAAATGACATCGCCGAACGAGAACAGTCGAGAAGACAACCGACCAGTTCAAGTTCTAGAAGGCGTAATTGTTTTTAAGATCGGTAAACTATAGCGCCCTCTAGACCATTTTTTGTACGTGATATTTCAAATTTGTAGGTTGAGTTTATGTTTTGTAATACAGGAAGTACAAATATAACAATATTATACTTTTAAAGAGTATATATTTTTTCTTATTTTTTTTTCTTTTTTCAATTTTTTTTTATATATATTTTTTTTTAATAAAATGGTATATATTTTGACTCAAATGAAAGCACAAATTTTTGGATAAAATTTTAACCAGCGGTGCTTATCTTCATCACACAATTTCATTTATAACAAAAAAAGGAACATTTTTCAAAAAAAAACAAAAAAATTCTCCTTTAATCCAAATTTGAAAAATGATCCTACAATTGATAAGCCGTACTTAAAATAACGCTATTTAAAATATTTCCCATCTTTACAAAGGCACTTGCAAAAGAGTTGTCTTATATTCTCCATTTTATCATCAGTATTATTCAATCTAAAATCGATCAAAAACCACCGAAAATATGAATATAAATAAAAAAAATATAACTATATATACTGAAACAATCATAAAAAAACACAAAAAAGCAATTAAAAACCAAAAAAAAAAAAAAGTATGTAATTAAATACATAAGACATCATATTATACAAAAAAAATTGAAAAAAGAAAAAAAGGAAAAATATACATTCTTTAAAAGTTTAATATTGTTATATTTGTACTTCCTACATTACAAAAATTAAATTCAACCTACAAATGTGTAAATATTATGTCTAGAGGTCGCTATAGTTGACCGATCTTAAAAATGAAATAAATAAATTAAAAATTACATATTTGTAATCGTGAGACAATTACCTTTCTTTTGAGTACCCACATTACCCTGTAAGTAGGTGTACCGATTTTTGATTTTTCAAGGTCACCAGGGGTCCAAGCGACTTTTTTTGTTGTTGTTGTAATTTTTTTTTTTTAAATACAGGGGGTGGCAATTTTTTTTTCACTTCGGCCGGTAATGTGCAATTCTCCCAAAAGAAATATTGATCGTCACTTTTACGGTTAGCGATTTTAAAAGTTTGTTCGCTCTGCTGATAGATATGTATTGAATATAAGCCCGCGATATATCAGGTAACACTTCAACTTGGAAGGGTCTAGCAAGTCGTCAGCGCATTACAAAAACTGGCTATGTAGACCCATCTGTAAATAATTTGAGTATATTTGTATTCGTAAACAAATAACCTTTCAGTGAGTACTCACATGGTTGTGCAAGTAGTTGTATCTTTTTATTGTATGTCAAGGACACAAGGGGCTTAAATGATCTTTTTTTATTTTCATGACATATATTAAATTTGGGCTGGTAAATGGTTCAGCCATATATTTTATTTTTATTGATACATTGATTATATGCTACGTACTGGTCTTAAAATTAGGGAATTTAACCATTAGATAATATAGAATGAAAACCTAGCTTTTGTACATAAAAAGCTGTTTATTTACACTACACAATTTTATAAATTGTTTATTAAAACTTAATATAGTTTATCAATAGCTGGGTTATAAGTACTTTCAAAGGAATTTTTAATTGATGAACAAGCAGTTATAATCAACACAATCAATTTCCCCTCTTTTAAGAGTTAATAAAATGTTATCACTGCTATTTTATCACAATTATTTTCAATTAGAGGGCAAAGAATATTTTTAAAAATCTTTTTATAAACTTATAAAATGAAACATTAATCCATATGACTAGTAGAGACCCGCGCTACTCGATAATATAACGGCTGTGTGAAAGAACGGCCCCAGCAAGAACACTACTTGTCATATTAGTAGTAATACCCATAGTTGCCAGGTCTTTATCCCACACAAAATACCTTTATCCCACGCCAGAAATTAAAAAAAAATCCACAGAAAATACCATGGTATTGTTTCAATAAGAATACCTTTGCCCATAGTTGCCAGTTCCGTGGGAAATTTCCCATTTGTGGGAATTTTTAGTCGCTGTGGGAAAGGTAATTACCATGGGAATTTTTAATGGCTGTAGGAATTTTTTATCCCACAGTTTTTTTTTATGTAACTTAATTTAAGAACACACTATCACACACGTGGTAAGTTGTTGTTTACATTAAAGTTGTTGTATAAATTAAAATAAAGAAATTTAACCATAAGCAAAAAAAGAGAATTAGGGAAAAATAAGAGAAACGTGTATTTGTGTTTCAACATAAAAATCTGCACAAGTTGCAACAAAAATATTGCTGTTGCAGAATCTTTCGCAACAGCAATCGCTGCATTAGCACTTTTGGAACTAACAGATATCCATTATAATGAAGACAGTTCATTCGACAGCATTGTCGAGTTGATAAATAGTGAACTGCATCGCTTAAATATGTAAATCGATACATCTAACGCAGTTGACGATGATTAATTGCAAGAGTTTCCAAAAAAAAAAATTAAATAAACATTTTAAATAAAATGATTTTATATTATTTTTACAACTAATTTAGCATTTGCAAATAATAACAGTCTTTCGAGACCCTTCATTTGTTCAAGTTTTTTTATTTGGATTTTTATTAATTTTGTGGTAAATTTTAAATGTATGCAATAATTTTCTAAGTGTTTTTTAATTCCCATGTGATTTTTATGTTCATATTTAATTCATTTAAGAATTTTCTTGGTATTTATACATTGATCTGGTATTTTTTAATGACTGTGGGAATTTTGTGGTAATTTTCATGTGCTATGGGAATTTTTGTGGTAATTTTCATGTGCTGTGGGAATTAAATCAACCAAAATTACCACGTGGGAATTGTTAATAAGTCGTATGGGAAGAGGGTATTTATTTTTATTTTTCGTGGGAATTTTGGTTGGCAACTATGCCTTTGCCATATAAAAATACCACAAAATATCCCACGCAATTAAAAAAATACCACAGATAAAAAAATTACGCGAAAAATCCCACAAAATTTAAAAATGTATGTAAATAGACTCTTAAATAATTAAATGTGTAATATTGACAATAAAAGACCATTTGTATTTTTAAAGTTATACTCTTGTGTGATTTTTTATTTTATAAATTTAAATTTTGTGAATTTAACTTACAGATTGTTTTTGAAAAACGATGATATTTTAAGATCTCCTTCTAGCAGAGTTTTTGGCAATTTTCTTTTACGACCAGTCATAACAACATTTAAGATTCAAGCGCAACCGAAATTCACCAAAATAACTGTTGTCATGAAATGGCATGTTCGTTTCTTTGTTATCATAAAATGGCATGTTCGTTTTTATATAAACTATTGACGCGTTTGTACATTAGATGGGGCGAATATGGTTGTTACGAATATTCGCCTAAGTTTATTTAGATATTATTTGGGTGCATAAATTATTTACTTGTAGACATATTACATGATAATTGACTGAGTTTAAGGTTCGATAAAATTGGAGAATTTTCTTTTACAACCAGTGTGGATATAATGTCTTGATCAAGCCGAAGAAAAGAATGTCATTCCAACGTTGGTTTTCGAAGTTAAAAAAACTTGACACGAAATTCACTACACAAAATTACTCAGTGGCAACCCAGTGACGTGATAAATTAAATGTCAACAAGAAAATTTTAATTTTTTTTCACCACTACATATGTGCCACTGCATTCGCACAATCAGTGAGATCATTGTTTTTCGCTTGAATTAGCAAACAGACAAATCAATTAATATATAAGTGCAGGTTCAAACACGAAAGTCATTCCGAGAATTCTACTGCACGGAAAATGCACGATGATCTGATATACAATGTAAGTGGCCAAGGTTTACGAATACGTTTATGAAATATTAATATATTTTCATTCAAACGCAGACGACATTGATATTTTACGTGAACCTGGCAATGTTATACATCGCAGTGGCGCAATTGGATTCACTGGTTTGATCTTCGAGGCACGTCGTTGATTTTACAAAAAGTTCCTGTACACTGCCACCGGTGCAGGTGGCTGATGCAGCTGTAGAACATACTTTAATTCCTTTTAATATATAGTATCCCAAGAAACATTTATACGGAGCTCTGGCATAAACAGAATCACAATTTCGCAATTGTCGGTACATTAACGGAACACTGAGCAAGTATCCGTCGAAGCAGATACTAAAACGGCACGAAAACGTACAGTCAAATTGCACGACCCCGTTTGTATGCCGGCATTTTCCGTATTTTGAAAACAATACGTTTGCACTCCATTTCGATGGTGCCGTTTTCGTGCCGTTGGATACGGACTACACCGTTTTCTTTCTCCGTCATGCCGGTACCGATTTTCTTCCGTTATAGCCTGAATGTTTGAAACATAAACATAAAACTCATTTCATTTTGTGGAGCAGGGAAAAGATGGAAGACTACAAGATACCATCAGATAAGTTACACAAATATAATAAAAAGAAAATTTGTATTTTTTAATTTGATCTTTGCAGATATACAAAAGATACATTTTATAATTTATGATGGGTCGAAACCAAGACTTATCTTGGCTTATCGTAGCATTCATTCTGCTTCAAAGGCATCCTCGGACACGCTCAGAAAATACCCGATTGTAAACAATTGTTTGCGCACAATATTAAGAATTCGTGAGGCCACCATCTCTTCGTATATATAGGGATATTGGAATAGATCCGTGGTACTTATCTCACTAGCATTTTAAATACAATTTATAAATATATTGAATTTATCAACATTCACACAGGTTTTCCCACTCGTCAATGACAAAGAAGAGCCCACATTATGTGCGTCGTGATAGTTTCTCGAATGACTGGACGAAATCCCTTAAAATCCCGCTTTGTTTTGTTCTTCTAATTTCTGAACCATATTAAATTAAAATTATATTATAATTTGTCAATAGTTAATAATTAAAATATAATACAAAAAACTACACTTGTTTTAATTTACAAATAGGTGAAATATTTCAGTAAGCTTTATTTTTTTCCACTCAGTTTATAGCACGTTTCTGATGCGTTTTGTTGAGTTCCACTCCGGTTTGATTAAAAAAATACGGCACGATATTGGAACGTTTTCGGTTCGTTAAATCGTACTATAAAAAATTGTACTCAGTTTAAAGTACGATATAATGGCACCTTTTCGCCACGTCATAACGGATTTTCAACTGATTCGAATACGTTTTCGATGTTCCTTAAAACCCGCTCTCCAACACGTTTCCGGATTCAGAAGTCGGCACGTTTCCGGAATATGATTCCGTTTTGCTGTACCGATAACGGCACATAAGCGGGACAAATTCTTTCTTGGGATTATAACTTATATAAGTTTTCTTTTATTTTATATTTAAACCTTTAATTAGGGAAATATATGCGCTTGAATTCAAGTGTAATTTGAAGGTCGAATCACATTTTATTTATAGCTTACAATTAAGTTCAACGTCGAATGTATATTGAATGTTGGAATTCAAGTTTATGTAAAGGCTAGATTCAATTGGATAAAAAGCTACCAGATTTGCTGGAGAACGCTATGGTTTCCAAGCTTACAATTACAAAAAGTGGAACGCTTTTCTCCAGTGAAAGCTTCGATATCCATGTTCAATATACATTCGAAAATCACTTAATTTCCAGGTTTTTGGTTTATTGGGTTGTATATATTTATTATACATACCCAAGTAGAACATTGTACGAAATGCTACCTAAAATGATGTCTCTCTAATGTGAACATATTTGCATTTTCAAAACGCTATCCAAAAGGTGAATTTCTGACAAGTCCCATTTGCTTCGTTTTTTAGTCAGCTAAACGATGCCAGTATTTCGTACTCTGAAATGCAACCAAGTTATGTTAAATCAAATGTTTTCGTTATCGGCTTCTGTCAAAAATTTAATTAACAGAAAATTTTACGACGCGAGCTGGCATGTAAGTTTTTATTACGATTTAATTAAAAAACATCATGAATATATCTCTACTGTTTTTAGTAATCTGCAGCCTGGAGTGGAGCAGAGCTGGGCACCTCGCCAACTCAAGATTGCTTCAGCAATTTGACGCAGACTCATCAGCTCAATGTGACCGAATACAGCAAGGCGAGAACAATGCACAGACGCCCACCGCAAATTCCGACGCAACAAATCTGCATCGGGAAACAACTGCTAATCATACGATCGCTTTGACACCGACGAATCGGTTTCCAAGTCACGCTCTGAGCTAGCCTATGGCAGTCATTGTACGGCTACGACATTCGCAACGAAGTCGCGCCACAACATGTTCAGCGATGTCGTCGTTATAGACGCGATCCCGAACAAATCTCGCGCAACTTAAAGGCAAGCAAATACACTTCGCAAACCGCCGTTTCCATCGGATTTTCCAGCGCTCAACAAGCTGATTAAACCGCGCATCAAGTCGGACAGCGTCCAGAAATAAAATCAGAATCATCAGTTGGAGGGCAGAGTGGCAACAGATGCTACAGAAACTCAGATAGAACCGCTGCCACAAAACAGTTCGCCCAGCCGTTTCACAAAGGCTAAACCAAGCGTACAAACTACAACAGTGGCGGTCAACAACAGCAGCAACTTGTGGGTCGGCAGGTGGACATGCATTTTAACAACAAACAATGCGATAATCAAGTAATTGTGAAATAAAGTTTTTAATGATCATTATTAAAATTATTAAAAAATAAAAAACACAATAAATAATGATTTAGTATTAATTTCTGTAAAAATATAAAAATGACAGAATGGAAATTTGACAAAAAGAAAACTTTTGACGTCAACCTTTTTGCATACTTTTTGTTGTCTTAAACCGGTAGCCTTTAAGTTGCTAAAAAGAAGAATTTAAGACAATAACTTTAAGACATATTTTTGTATACCATAAGGACATCATACCGAATATTCAAAAAGGCATCTTCCGATCAATCATTTGTATTACAAAAAGACATCTTTTCCTTAACATTTCGGACAAATTTCGGATATCGATAACATTTATAAGATAACTTAAAGATATCTTTCGGACAAAATTTGTCTAGTTGGGTAATAAAAGCTTACCCAGCAAAAACATAGTCGTTTATTTTATTAATCATTTTAGGGGTAGCAATGATCAAAGTTTTAATCATTTTTTCGCTCAATTGCAGAATAGCGACGGGAAAAAATGATCAAAATTTTTGTGTTCGTGTGACTTTACATCCCTGTCTTACGCAGGTTTACACAAATTTTCTTGCATGTATTAGTGAGTAGCAAATATTTTGCATTTGTATTGGAGTTTCGGTCAGCAGTGTCTTGCTGGGTATGCTGTTAAAAAATACCACATGAATTAAAAAATACCACGTTGAAATTAAAAATACCGTGGTATTTGTTTATCCCACGGCAATTAAAAAATACCATAAAAGGTATTTATCCACACTAACTGGCAACTATGGTAATACCAAAAATGCCATTGCACTTAATATTGACTTGCAAATGCTTTGAAATCAATCATTACTTTCAAACCGTAGAGTTGAGGTTAACGTTTGAAACACCTTTAACCTAAATATAAGAATCATAGCTTTTTCAATCAACCGGTAGCTTAACCTTAACTTGAAAATTCCCTTATTTTCAAATCAATATAACCACTAATTCTTAAATTAATTTCAACGTTTAATTCAAATCAACACTCTTTCAACTCGATATCAAATTAACCTACTTTTAGTTTTTTTTTTCTTTTAACTATTGACTTAATTCTTCAAACTAAGTAAAAAAAGGGGATCCTCATATAGGACAACAAAAAGGCCATTTTTCAATTCATTATCCCGTTATATGTCATCCAACCAATATCGTACACTTAAGCCCGAGCGCCAAGACAACTTCAGAAAATCAATGCCACAATAAGAAAACAAAGAAGATTACCAGAAATATCACAGCCCTAAATATTAAGTTATTTACAAAATATTTAGATCGTATTTTAGAGAACTATCTCTCAAACATCCGTCATATACGATAAATATTGCTATCAACCATCTTTCAAATTTACGATTATGTATAGCAACCATCAATTAAACATTTTACAAATAGGAAGATAGTTGTTGAATATTTGGAAAAGGTACTCCATTAGAATTCGCGGAGTAATTTTTATTGAATTGAAAGAAGATGAATCAAATGTATTTTTAATTATTCTCGAATTAAAACAGTATCCTGGTTATACATCGCCATCGTCTTTATAAATCCTTCGAAGGCAAAATTGTACAACGACTTGCGATTTCTTCGCAGAAGAAATATTTTCCATTACGTGTTGATAATTTCAATCCCAGAAATTTTTATTTTCACTTTTACCAAATATTACATTTTAAATTTGAGTTGACCCATTTTTTGCACCATTGGATTTTCTTAATTGTTGTGGATAAATCGAGCATAAGGAAAAAGTACGCCATTTTTTTTTATAGTAGTCAAATGTCAAAATACTGCAAATGTCCAAGAACTCAGAATGTTTGCTATCAGTCAACCGTAAATATCTCAATTTTCATTGCTGTTGTAGCAAACATCTCGTAACTATCTGCATATATGTCATATTTAAAAAATATTAATAGTTTTGCTGCAACTTTATTGAAACTTATGGTATGTTTGAATATTTGCTACAAGGCGTAAATTTAAACAGATAGTTGCAGCAAGACTTTCATAAACATCTTGTTTTCTTAGTGCAGCATCCAAAATGTGGTAGACGAGTTTTTCTAAGCTTCTATGTTTCAAGCTCTCGAATATAATTCTGTAGCCTATTCAAGGTTTGCGGGGGCGGTCGGTATATTGTTTTAAAAAATTACAGAAGTCCAAACAATAATAGATTTCGGTAAGCTATTAGATTTTGACGGGCGTTGTTATGTTATATTTTTTGTAAGGGTTTATATTGCAATCATAAAAAACATACTGTACATTTTTGTAAGCGTAAAAAATAATAAGGTAATTATGATAATTTTCTGAAACGCTTACGCTTAACCTGTGTTATATATATATATATGTGTTATTATATATATATATATATATATATATATATATATATATATATATATATAGATTGATTCTTTTTTTATATTTTGTAATTTATTTTACATGTGTGTGGAACATAATATGAAGCACTTCACAAACAAAGATCACCAACAAGGCAACCGCTGTTCACAATTAAGTAAAAAAGAAATTTTCAATAAATTCTATACATGACATTCATGCTTTTTGTTTAATATAAGAAATTGAAGGGATATTGTTAGTATTCCAACGAGAATTATTTTTTAAGTGACCTGGTAATCTTGTTAATATAAACACATTCTTACAAAAGTTATTGGGAGAATCGCCCTTTACCAGCCGAACTGAAAAAAAAAAAATGCCACCACTGTATTTTAAAAAAAATACAATAAAAAAAAGTCGCTCGGACCCCTGGTGACCTTGAAAAATCAAAAACCAGTACACCTACCTACGGGGTCATGTGGTACCCAAATGAAAGGTAATTGTCCTACGATTGTTGTGAATTTTTCTTTACGGTTCTTCACTATTCATTCAGTTTTGGATGTTGCTGTACATATTTTGTGCGCATCATGTTTTTATGTCATGTTGTACAGCAACATGTTCATAGCATTGTGCCAACGCTTCACGTTGGCAACAATGGCAATAATTTGGCAAAGTGCTAAGCTTTGTATAGAACACACCTCTTTCAGGTTAGCTTGCACAGTTAACAGAAGCTGGCAATAATTTGGCAAAGCGCTCAAGCTTTACTTAGACCAGACCTCTTTCAAGAGGCTTGCAATACAATTTTCCATTGCATAATTTTGGGTCTATGTTAAAATAAGTGACGCAGCGATTGCCAACAATTCTGACATTTCGCAATTGGTGTCAGCCAAAAACTGCAAGTCGGACTTTCTTCAAAAGTCACGTACACCAAAATTGAGTGAAAGTGAAAACTCACTAGAACATAGTGAGAATAGAATTTAAGAAAAGCTTGCAACGAAGGTATTGTTAATACCTGTCGTTGCAATTTAAAAGATTGTAGTTTAACCAACCTCAAGTGGAGGTTCTAAAATAGTAAAAGTGTCTTTTTAATAGTAAATGTAATAAAAGTGTTTTTTCTAAAAATAAAAAGTGTTCATAATAAATAAGTATAAAGGAAATTATTCAACCATCTTGAATATACAATATACACCTACCTACGGGGTCATGTGGTACCCAAATGAAAGGTAATTGTCCTACGATTGTTGTGAATTTTTCTTTACGGTTCTTCGCTATTCATTCAGTTTTGGATGTTGCTGTACATATGTTGAGCGCATCATGTTTTTATGTCATGTTGTACAGCAACATGTTCATAGCATTGTGCCAACGCTTCACGTTGGCAACAATGGCAATAATTTGGCAAAGTGCTAAGCTTTGTATAGAACACACCTCTTTCAGGTTAGCTTGCACAGTTAACAGAACTGGCAATAATTTGGCAAAGCGCTCAAGCTTTACTTAGACCAGACCTCTTTCAAGAGGCTTGCAATACAATTTTCCATTGCATAATTTTGGGTCTATGTTAAAATAAGTGACGCAGCGATTGCCAACAATTCTGACATTTCGCAATTGGTGTCAGCCAAAAACTGCAAGTCGGACTTTCTTCAAAAGTCACGTACACCAAAATTGAGTGAAAGTGAAAACTCACTAGAACATAGTGAGAATAGAATTTAAGAAAAGCTTGCAACGAAGGTATTGTTAATACCTGTCGTTGCAATTTAAAAGATTGTGGTTTAACCAACCTCAAGTGGAGGTTCTAAAATAGTAAAAGTGTCTTTTTAATAGTAAATGTAATAAAAGTGTTTTTTCTAAAAATAAAAAGTGTTCATAATAAATAAGTATAAAGGAAATTATTCAACCATCTTGAATATACAACACGATTACAAATATGTAATTTTTTGTAATCGTAATATTTACACATTTGTAGGTTGTGTTTAAGTTTTGTAATACAGGAAGTACAAATATAACAATATTAAACTTTTAAAGAATGTATATTTTTCCTTTTTTTGTTTTTTTTCAATTTTTTTTTTGTGTTATTTGTTTTCAATTATTTTTTTTTATTTTTATTTTTTTTTGTGTATATAATTTTAATTTTCATTTATTCATTTTTTTGTGGTTTTTGATCGATTTTTGATTTATTAATACTGATTTTGGGGACTTATGGGTCCCTTTCGAAAGATGGGAAATATTTTAAATGCCGTTGTTGTGAGTACGGCAAATCAATTTTAAATATTCATTTGTTGTAGAGAAATTAATTTTTGAGCGGGAGAAAATCGCCGCGAAAATTTTTTTCGAAAAAATTGTGCGATTTTTTGAAAAAATGTTTCATTATTTTCATACAAATACAAGTTAAATTTGTGCTTCTATTTCCTTTCCTTTGAGTCAAAATAAAAGATTTGAAAACAGAAAAAAATAAGAAAACATACACTCTTTAAAATTTTAATATTGTTATATTTTTACTTCGTGTATTACAAAACTTAAACTCAAACTACAAATGTGTAAATATTACGAACATAAAATGGTCTGGAGGGCGCTATCTTAAATATAATTATATATTTGGAATCGTGGGACAATTACCTCTTATTTGAGTACCCACATGACGTTGTCAGTCGGTGTTCTGGTTTTTGATTTGGTCACCATTTTTTGATTTTGATCAAGGTCACCAGTGGATCGATTCAGTAACTAGTTTGCGATATTGTTAATTAACGAGAATTATAGCTTGCACTAACGATTGAATGATTCTGTAACAAGACTTTAACAACGAAAAAAACGTTAGCAAATCAACGAGTAAAACGATCAAACATATAGCAGCACCACATGTTTCATACTTCAAATAAATAAAAGCTTCAAACATATTTTGATTTACATACAAAAGTCCAGCAAGAACATAATCTTCAGCATGCTCGGGGACAACAATCATCGGACTAAGTTGGCGTTTCCACACCACAGCCTACGGCGATGACTACTGCTCGTTGGCCGGTGCATAAAGAAGAACCTGAAACACATCAACTTTATATCCGACACGGCGAGACTAAGAATGTAGTGACCGCGCTTCAAGATTCGCGGCTTTGAAAGGGCGCGCCGGTGCATAAGGAAAAACCTAAAAAACACATCAACTTTATCCTCGCCGCGGCGAGACTAAAAATTAGATGACTAAGTCCACATTTGTTGAGCGCTGCAAGGTCTGCGGCTTTGCTAACATGTATGTGACCGAACCCATCGATGAGTACGTCATGTTAAGTGTCAAGTCAACGTCAATGAAGGTTTTGAATATTCCCGAGGATGGGAAGAAGCGCATATTACGTAGAAGATATGGCCAAGTTTGAGAACCTCTGTTGTAAGCTGGTAAAGTTTATCTTCGACATCTTGCTCGAGGAGATCGTTGTCTCCAACTTTTTGAGTAACTCAACCTCCTGCATTGTTACTTTTTTTTGTTTTGTTTTTCCCCGTTAGTGGTTTTAATAAAAACATTTGTAATAAATAAGAGCATATATGCAGTATTACGTTTTTTTAATGCGTTCATTTGGAGTATAGGGTAAATACAAAAAGATTATATTATGGAATAGTAACAAACAAAATAATATAAAAATAAACAAAAAATGACAGTGAGTATAACAAGTATATTGAGTACACGTTATAACCCAATAAACCAAAAACCTGGATATTAAGTGATCATCGAATGTATATTGAACATGGATATCGAAAATTTTACTGGAGAAAAGCGTTCAACTTTTTGTAAGCTTGAAAACCATAGCGTTCTCCAGCAAAACTGGAAGCTTTTTATCCAATTAAATCTAGCCTTTACTTATACTTGAATTCCGAAATTCAATACACTGTTACGAAAATTCAGTCTACGGAAAATTGTGCTATGAGTTCGTATCGCTGGATTGTGTATAAAATAAAAACACACTAATATTTGGTTTTAACTAATTTAGCTTAACAATGTTCACTCACGAGACGCACTAGTTCACTATCAAATCACAACTGAATTGCTATGCCTCAGATGCGTCGCCCTTATATACTTCATGCATTAGTTCGACACGTTTCGACAAGCTTCGACTTGTTTCGAGAATCTTCAACTCGCACTCGACGCATGCTATTCGCACTCATGTGTTTTAATGTGCTGATCTTCCATCTCTTTCTCGCACATTGATTAGTGCGCTGAATGATCTTCCGTCTCTTTCTAATACATTGCTTAGTGCGCTTGTCTTGTGTCTCATTTATTATTGTTGATTGCTTGCACAGTGGAGCAACTTACCTCTTTTCGTAACACTGCCCTCCACCTAAATCTGTTCGTCCCGAAAAGATGTTAATCCTCTCTCTATCCATACGGCGCCAACCTTTCTAAATGTTCTGCTTTCATTTTTCGTCTAATGCCTGCAGTATTCTGAATCCGATACACGACATCGTTAATTCTTTTAATTATCTTGTATGGTCCTTCCTAGTGTGTTTGTAGCTTAGGGTATAAGCCTTTCTTCCTTTGTGGGTTAAAGAGCAAAATAAGTTCTCCTTCCGTAAATCCCTCTGAATTTGTGCGCAAGTCGTATCTGGCCTTCATCTTATCGCTCCCTTACAAATTGATGCACTTCGTTCATTTCTTCACTTTTTCTGGAAACATAATTGTGTTCAGGATTTCTAGCTGAAGGACTCGCACCAAACTTTAAATCCGCAGGTAATCTTAAGTCTTTTCCAAAAACATTTTTTGCAGGTGAAGCAACTGTGGTGTTATGAACCGCCGTTCGATATGCCATGAGAATCAGTGGTATGTGTGTATCCCAATCTTTTTGATTTGTATCAACCACTTTTCTGAGATACTCTTCCAAAGTCCGATTGAATCCCTTCACCATGCCATCAGATTACGGGTACAATGGCGTTGTTCGTGTTTTGTGTATGTTGAGGAATTTGCATACTTCATTAAATACAGTACACTCAAAATTCCTTCCTTGATCTAAATGCAATTCCAATGGTACTCAAAAGCGGCTTACCCAGTTGTTAACTTATGCATCCGCAACTGTTGTGGCTTCCTGATTTGGCATGGGATACACTTCAGGCCACTTGCAGAAGTAGTCAATGACGACAAGCACATACTTACTACCCGCGAATCCAATCGGCGACTGACTCTTGGCATCCAACTCAATAAAAAGTTTCTTTACCTGCTCGACTGTTTTATTAATGCCCAAATGACCACCACTAGATCCACCATGGTATTACGCTAATATCTCTTTTATTTTTGACTTGGGAACAACAATCAAACTACTAGCGGAGGTGTCATCTTCATTTTTCCCATACACGATGTAAGCAATCATCTTTTAGCTTTAAGCTCTGCCACTGTGCCCAGTAAGCTATAGTTATTGGACTGTCTGCTGCTATATCTTTCCATGATGGTTTTCTTTACTGTTCCTTGAACATTATGATTTTTGTGAGATCGGTATCACTTTTTGATCAATTTGGCTTTGTTCCGGAGTCCATTTTTTATCGGGTAAAACATTCAACAAACGAATATTAATTATGTTTTCTTTTCCTTCCGCTCTTAAACAATGTCTGCATTCAAGTTTACAAGGACGCCGTGACAGAGCATCTGAATTAGTGCCGAGCACAATAAAAACGCCCTTTCTTGATCATCGCCCCATTGAAATGCGCGGTTCTTTCTTGTCATCTCATGAAGACTGCTAGCAACATTGACGAAACCTGGAACAAATCGTCTGTAGTATGTAAATAGCCCCAAAAAACTTCGTAGGTCATGTAGATTTTGCGGTCTGGGCCACGCCTTTACTGCAACTATTTTATCTTCATCGTGGTAACTCACTGACTCCTCCTTCCGTGGTAACTCATTGACTTAATTGACTTCTTTCTTGAAAATGGGCATTTCTTTGGGCTAAGTTGTAGACCCGCATTTTTCAATCGAAGGAATACTTCCTCTATATTTCTTAGATGTTCGTTGAAATCCTTGCCCATAACAATGATGTCATCAAGGTATACTAGGCATGTTTTCCAGTGTAAACCTTTTAATACGTACTCCATTAACCGCTCGAATGTTGCTGGGGCATTGCATAATCCAAACGACTTGACTCTTTTCCTTGGCAGCCAAATCCTTCGTCCACTCATTTATAAACCTGTGAGTAGATTGTTTGTTTATTTGCGGTGTAGCATAGTCCCTTGATGGATTTGACTCGCAATTTATAATTTCTGATGCCTCTTGACACTGGCCTATCACTGCTCCCTTTTTGATTAATTTTGACGAGTTTTTCAAATTGATAACTATTATAGGTACAATTTTGTCTTTCTTCCTACAACTATATTACTTTTATAATGTTCTTCGTTTGCTTCAATAACCTACAACTTGCTTATCCCACAATCTCCATTTAATTTCGCCCAAATAATTGCTTCTGAATTTTCTATTGTTATGAGCAATAACTTGTTTAATTTTCGGGCTCTGGTCACAATCAATATTTAGTTGGATCTCCGTGTTGGCATAACTCAAAATTTTTCTTGTTAAATCAAGTGTGAAACCGTTTCTTATCATGAAGTCCATGCCAAGTATTATTTCGTCTACTATTTCCGCCACAAGAAAATCATGCTTAACTATCGTAGTACCAATCGTGATTTTTTTGGTAATCTTTCCTCTGATAGGGGCCTCTTCACCTCTAGCTGTTTGCAATCTTATTCCTATAAGCAGCTCTATATCATCTTTAACCAGGTTACTTCTTATTATTGAGTGTGAAGCTCCCGTATCCAATGTTACCATATATGCTGTACAATCAATTACAGTTCACTATTTGGCTTTCGAACAATTTGTGAAATGGATATTCTGGGGCAATCGGTTATGGGAGTCAGGTCGTGCCCCGCGGAAATGACTCGTTTTAGTTTAAATATTGATTAAAATTTACGTAATTTTGGACATGATCCTGTCTTTCTTCATGTCGGGGTTTATCTGCAGATTGATTTATTGAGCGCTTGCGTTTTTTACGACATTTACGTGCCTTATGTCCATATGTATCACAGTTGTAGCATTTACCTTTAAATTTGGTGTCTTGGTTGACAGCAGTGTAATCTGGTTTAGCTCCACTTTTTAATGCTTGGCAATCACTTGAGTTAGGTCTTCATTCTCCACATCTAGTTTACGGACCTTTGGCGATGGGCGGCACAACCTAGTTGCTGTCTCCTGCGTTAACGCTGTGGTTACAGTTTCTGTAAATGTCACTTTCGGCATTGTCATTGTGGCACGTTGCCATCAACGAAGGCATCGATCTTGCACTTTTCAATGAAATCACTCGTTGAATTTGCATACGATAAATGCGCAAGCCTCTCGACGTCCGCTGCATACGCCTGAAATGTTTCACCATTTCGTTTTATTCGGCCCTTCAGTTCCATCGTGTAGATCTGCTTCATGTGATCACTGCCATATTTGCGCTGCAATGCACTCATAACCGCTGTGTAATTATTTCTATCGCTTTCTGAAACAGTCTGGAATACTTCGTCTGCGCCTCTTTTTAGCGCCACGATAAGTGCGGCTACGCTGTCCTCATTGTTCCATCGATTACTTACAGCCGTGGTCTCAAATTGCAGCTTGAAAATGTTGAACGCAGTGGTTCCATTATACATCGGCGATTTCAACCTCGTACCACTGGCAACATGCAGTGCTGGTCCACTTAGCTGTAGTAAATTGACATCTTCTTAGATTTTCTGTAGTTTTTTTGTCGAAACCATTTTCCAACTTTTCAAATTTGTCATAACTGTCCACTACAATGTCATTTACATGTGCCTCAAGTTCGTTTACTTTGCCATGGAGTGTATTAGAAACTTCCAGAAGCTGCTTCGAATGTTCTTGAAGCTGTTCGGTGTTTTCCTGAAGTTTCTGCTCTATTTTATTGGAATTACCATGAAGTTCTGCTTTGAGTTGGTTTTGAATTTTCCAGAAGTTCATGTTTCATGTCTAATTTGAGCTTATTGGAATTTTCTTGAAGCTGTTGTTGGTCATATCAAAACTTTGAGACTGTACTTTTTGCTCAGTATCCAGATTTTCGACGATGGTGCTACAGCTTCTACTTCAAACACATGCTCCGCGAGATCAATGCCTTGGACATCCAAATCCTCCATTAGACGCTTCTGTAGCTCTACTTTCGTACCAGTAGTTAGAAGATCACGACTCGCTAGCTCCTTCTTTAGCTGGTCGACTATAAGTTGTTCCATTTTAACCATTTTGTATCATAATCCCACTTCTGACACCAATGTTACGAAAATTCAGTCTACGGAAAACTGATAGAACAGTTCGTATCGCTGGATTGTGTACAAAATAAAAACACACTAATATTTTGTTTTAACTAGTATTATTTCAAATACACACTAAAAAATATTAGCTTGGCGTTCAGTTGTTTCATCGAATATTCATTTGCATCTCCCAAATGTAGTCAGCCTCAACTAAAATTCATTTATGGTAAACAATAGTATGAAGCGTAACCAACCATTAGTTGAAGCTACTGCAACATTGATTGGGGAAACGAACTTTTTATCAATTTTCAACTTTTTTATTTTCATTGCTACGGCAACTAAATTCAAAATGAGACATAACCAATATTTAGTTGACTTAACAGATAGTTAGTTATAATAGGTTGTAGCAACCAATATTTATTTGATTCAACTTCGAAATCAGTTGTCTTGTATAAAAGCAATGCCAAAACAGGAAAACATCAGTCGCACACGCTTCAGATTTTTCACTCTTTTTTTTTTTGAGTGCTACGGACAGCGAGTGCTACGTGTAAAACTGAATTTGGAATTGTTTTAAGACTGGTTCGTGTTTACTGTTCAGTTTTTTCATGCCTAAATACACTTTCTTCAACAAGAGACATACTATTCTACAGAGTACTTGCTATTGTGTTTCTATATATTGCATTTATATATGCAGCCCTAGCACTCCAACGTGTTGCAAACACGAAGTCAGCAGCACAACAAGTCATCGGCCATTTCCAACAGATGTTACTTTGGGTTCAGTAGGCAATTGAGGAGGAAAGTCCTCTCTCGACGGACGAAAATGACGCTGTAAAAGTCGTTCATCATGCCAGTCCACCTCTATGACGCTGAGTCATGGACGCTTGCCAACACCGATGAGTGAGCTTTGGAGCATTCGAATTAAAGATTCTTCGGAAAATCTATGGCCCGATATGCGTTGAAAACGATTACAGAATCAGATGGAACGACGAACTGTATGAACTCTACGCCGACATTGACATAGGCAGGCACATGAAGATCCAGCGCCTACGTTGGCTTGGATATGTCGAGCGTATAGATGAAAGCGCTCCAGCAAAAAAGGTATTCAATTCTGCATCCAGTAGTGGTCAACGTAGGAGACGTCCAATTCTCCGGTGGAGCGACCAAGTGCGAGACAATCTGACAACACTTGGATTGCAAAACGCTGTTGTGGTGCTGACTTCCTGTTTGCAACACGTTGGAGCGCTAGGGTTAGGTAAAATGGCCGATTTCTTATAATTAAATTGGCTACCACAACTAAACAAATTGGTTGTGTCAATTGTATTCATTAGTTGTGTGAACTGATACGCGGTGTTGCAACAACTGAATCAGTCGAATGTTGACAGAACTTATTAAATCGGTTGGCAAAAAGGACGGTTGCCCCAACTGATTCGTTCTTTGGGTGTAGTATTAATTTACTTTATTTATTTAAAAAACAACTTAAAGAATAATCACTTATATCAACTGTTTATTTTATACAATTTAGCTTAACAATGTGCACTCACGAGATGCACTAGTTCACTATCAAATCACAACTGAAGTGCTATGCCTCAGATGCGTCGCCCTTATATACTGCATGCACGTTTCGACAAGCTTCGACTTGTTTCGAGAACCTTCTACTCGTTTCGTGAATGACGCATGCTATTGGCATCTCGCACTCATGTGTTTTTTTTTTTACAAATTAACCAACGCTCAGGGGATGCACCCTATATATGCAATGCACAGTGTTGATCGTAAGAAGGGATGATAGGTTAAATGGAGGGGGGAAAGATAGAGTAGTGTCGGTGAATGTTTGTTTTGAACTTGCCAATATCAAAAATGTCGGGAAAAACGGACGCAGGGAGATTGTTCCACAAACGTGTCGTGCGACTGAAGAACGAATTCTCTCTGTAATGCGTGGTTCTGTTGAGAGTCGAGTGGACTACGAAGGGGTGAGCTTGGTTTGATGCTCGAGTAAAACGAGAAAACACACGACCTGGTGGAATCAGACCATGTATTTCACTCGACCACTTACCGTTGTAATACCTATAAAACAGGCTTACACACCCTACGGTCCTTCGGTGCTCAAGAGAACCAATAGACGATGAAATATTTTCATCCCCTATGTGCGAATTGAATTCCAGAGGCACTTGGCCACTTCTTTCGACACATTAAATATGTGGTCATTCCAACGGAGATCACATTGTATTGATATGCCCAGAATGTCAAGAGCAGCTGACTGCGCAATATCCACAACACCCATTTTAATGGGAGCGAGTGAATCCATTCTTTTGTGAGATAACAGATAACATTGGATCTTGCTTGCATTAAAATATACTCTATTTTCAACACCCCACTCGGAGATTGATTTAAGGTCACTATTGAGTGTGTCATTCATAGTGCGTCTCTTACTCTCAATTTCCAAAGAATTTGGGCGCTTGCTGAACGAATATGAATGACAAATGTTACTGTCATCTGCAAAGGAATGAATTGAGTTCTGGGTCAATTGCAGAAGGTCATTGATAAATATCAGAAATAGGTACGGGGATAGGACGGAACCCTGCGGAACTCCAGAATTGATGGAATGTTGTTCTGAGAACACACCATCCATCGCAACTCGTATTGAACGACCCTGGAGAAAACTCGATATCCATCGAGTAAAAGATTCACCGACACCATATGCAATTAGTTTTGAGACGAGGGCTTTATGCCACACTCGATCAAAAGCCTTGGAAATATCGAGAGCAACAGCCTTACTCTCCCCGAAAAAGTGAACACAATTATTCCACTTTTCGGAGAGGACCGCCAACAAGTCACCTGTGGATCTGGCCCTACGGAAATCATATTGGCGGTCACTGAGCAATTCGTTGTGTTCAAGATAGTTCACAAGGTGGAATTTAATTACGCTCTCCATTACCTTGGAGAGTGCAGAGCATATTGCAATGAGTCGGTAATTGGCAGGGTTCGTGGCCTCGCCCTTTTCGGAACTGGCTGGACATTGGCAACCTTCCAACAAGATGGAAAAACTCCTGTCGTGTAGGAGATGTTAAAAAGGTTACGCAATGGACAAGCCAGCGTTGGGCAGATATGCCACCTGGCCCAGCTAATGTTGAGGTTATCTAAAACCTTTATAACAGCCCGAGTTCGAAAATGAATCTCCGGCATTGCAGAAGAAACAAAATCGACGACGGGAAGTGGTTGATTACTATCTGGGAGCGTTGAATTATTTGCAAATAATTCTGCCAAGAGATTAGCTTTATCAACCGGGTCAGTGAATGTCTGGCCATTCATAATAAGAGTTGGAGTAGACGATGTCGTCTGATTCTTCACCCTTTTTACGAATGACCAGAAATTTTTACTACCTCTGTGGTAGAGCTTTTTGCGCGCGTTTTGTTCGCGCGAGATCACGGCATTATAGCGATTCCTAGCCTGCATGCGAAGTCTTTCTGTGTCGGCATTCTTGTTAGTACGCCAATTCTGAAAGGCTTCCTCTTTCGACCTGTGTTAAAGTCCCTATTTCATCACCTAAAATAAGACATCTAATAAATAACAACTCTTACTTCATTTCCAGTTTATCCCTTTTATAACTTTTATTTCTTTTTACTGTTCAACTTATGAACTAACTTCTTAATCTAATAACAACTCACTGAAAAACTAAATAACTATAGCTTATATACTAATACTTAATCTAAGTTTCAATGCTACTTTTCCAGTGTCTTGCTGCTTCAGCCTAGAAACATAATTTTGGCCAATCACAGTGTGTCTTGCTGCTTTTGCCCAGAAGCATCATTTTAACCAATCACAAGTTCCGTAAAGAACTCAAGTTCGATCCGCAACTCGAGTTCTTAACGCTGACCGTGATAGCAACTCTTGCATAATCAGCAACCCGCGATGACATTGAATTTAGGCCATCGCAAAGTCATTGAATTGAAGTCATCTTTGTTTACAAACAAATTGCACCACTTGCTTATTTTCTTCAAGCTAGCAACTTGACTCTGCTGCGAATTCGGTTTATAGTTACAATTGCTGACTAAGTAAATTGTCGACGCTTATTTTGGCAACGACAAAAAAGCGTGTCATCAAACCAACATCATTCACTTTTTGTTTTAACAACAAAAAGAATGCATTTAATATTATTTTAAAAGATAGTAATTAATATTTAGCAACAGCAAATACCCACTAGGAAAATATCAATGAACTGCCTCGATATGAGTGACTGTCATAATGCTGACTCTCAACATTTCTCCCCCCATACAAAAAAAATTTCGACTTACGACAATCTTTTACTCACATCTCATACCAATACCTTACACTACTGTACAATACAATACATACTACCGATACTTAATACATACATAACCGCATACTTCTGCTCCGCAATCACCTTGTCAATGTAAACATAACTCTCTGCTGTAAACATAACTCTCGTCACTATTGGCATTGTTAATCGATCTTCATATGTGGTAGCGATACTGGTTCTTCAAGTTCCAGATATGCGTTCTTGTGCTTGTCTTCTTTCCTTCGGACTGCTGTTCGCACCTTCTTATTTGCCGGCATCGATTTCACAGATCTAGGAGCCCCTGAGTAGGATTCTCGGGGTCCCGACTGCTCCTGACTCCGCCTAACTTTCTTCCGACACTACATTGCGATGTCACCTTAGCTTCGATGTGTAAATTCATATGTTCTTTAAGAAACACTCTGATTCGAACATCAGCTTCACTTCCACTGTACATTCGCTCAGCAACGCCTGGCCCAAAACGTCCGCGTGCAACATGCTATGCTCAGATTCATTTTAAATAACTTTCTGGAGCTTTTCCAGGTTTGTGTTCACAATCTTCTTTATTTCAACACTATTATAGCGAATTCAGTTGATGCCATCTCCTTATGTGATTGTGTTTTAATTCTGGTGAGTTCCTCTAGTGTAGCTTTCATTCCAACACGCAACCCCTCTATCTCTTTAATGTTTGCTTGCAACGTTATGGACAACCTGTCGTAATTACTGGTCATCACCTTTACTTGTTGCTCTATCATATGTTTTACGTAGTTTAACGCATATTTTTTCCGTATGTTTTACGCATATCGTAGGTTTTCCGCAACCGTTCGTTTCTTGTGCATGAACCCTGTACCCTTGACATGAAGTCATCTGTTAACTACAATAGTTCGCTTGCGTCATAGATCCCTATATCTGTTTTCTGATCGAACATGAGTGAATGCTGCTCCAACGCTATCGGTCTGTGAATTGAATCTACCTGAACCCTCACAATGAGCAGGATTAGCCATATTATTGCCAACTTATTTTTCTAATAAAACTATATGTTCAAATGTAATATTCAATGAGATTTCGTTGCAATAATTATTTTTACTTAAGTCTAATTATTTTCGTGTATTCATCATTACAATCACTCACATATTTAAGTGTCAATAAAACATAATTATATTCATATTGTTACGAAAATTCAGTCTACGGAAAACTGTTCTACGAGTTCGTATCGCTGGATTGTGTACAAAATAAAAACGCACTTATATTTGGTTTTAACTAGTATTATTTCAACTAGTATTAATTAACTTTATTAATTTAAATAACAACTTAAAGAATAATCACTTATATCAACTGCTGAATTACTACAATTTATCTTTACAATGTTCACTCACGAGACGCACTAGTTCACTTTTAAATCACAACTGAAGTACAGTGCCTCAGATGCGCGGCCTTATATACTGCAGGCATCAGTTCGACACGTTTCGACAAGCTTCGACTTGTTTCGAGAACCTTCTACTCGTTTCGTGAATGACGCATGCTATTGGCATCTCCTTCGCACTCATGTGTTTTAATGTGCTGATCTTCCATCTCTTTCTCGCACATTGCATAGTGCGCTGAATGATCTTCGTCTCTTTCTAACACATTGCTTAGTGCGCTGAATTGTCTTGCGTCTCATTTATTATTGTTGATTGCTTGCACAGTGGAGCAAATTACCTCTTTTCGTAACACTGTCCTTCACCTAAATCTGTTCGCCCCGAACCGATGTTAATCCTCTCTCTCTCTATACAGCGCCAACCTTTCTAAATGTACCACTTTCATTTTTCTTCTAACGCCTGCAGTATTCTGAATCCGATACACGACATCGTTAATTCTTTTAATTATCTTGTATGGTCCTTCCCAGTGTGTTTGTAGCTTAGGGGATAAGCCTTTCTTCCTTTGTGGGTTATAGAGCAAAATAAGTTCTCCCTCCGTAAATCCCTCTGAATTTGTGCGCAAGACGTATCTGGCCTTCATCTTATCACTCGCAAATTGTGTACGCTGTCATACAAACTGATGCACTTCGTTCATTTCTTCACTTTTTCTGAAAACATAATTGTGTACAGGAATTCCACCTGAAGGACTCGCACCAAACTTTAAATCCGCAGGTAATCTTAAGTCTTTTCCAAAAACAATTTTAGATGGTGAAGCTGCTGAGGTATCATGAACCGCCGTTCGATAAGCCATGAGGAATAATGGTATGTGTGTATGTGAGATACTCTTCCAAAGTCCGATTGAATCTCTCTACCATGCCATCGGATTGCAGGTGCAATGGCGTTGTTCGTGTTTTGTGTATGTTGAGGACTTTGCATACTTCTTTAAATACAGCAGACTCAAAATTTCTTCCTTGATCAGAATGCAATTCCAACGGTACTTCATAACGGCTTACCCAGATGTTAACTAACGCATCCGCAACTGTTGTGGCTTCTTGATTTGGCATGGGATACACTTCAGGCCACTTGCTGAAGTAGTCAATGACGACAATCACATACTTATTACCCGCATCACTGATTGGAAATGGTCCGGCGACATCCATGGCGATACGTTCGAATGGTGCTCCCACGTTGTACTGATGCATCCTACCGCGACTTATCACTGTTGGTCCTTTTGCTGGTACACATTGCGGGCAACTGCGAATCCAATCGGCGACTGACTCTTGGCAACCAACCCAATAAAAACGTTTCTTTACTTTTTCGACCGTTTTATTTATACCTAAATGACCTCCACTGGATCCACCATAGTATTCCGCTAATATCTCTTTTACTTTTGACTTGGGAACAACGATCAAATTTCGAGCGGATCTGCCATCTTCACTTTCCCAGGCGCGATATAAACAACCATTTTGCAGTTTTAAGCTCTGCCACTGTTCCCAGTAAGCTTTAATTATTGGACTGTCGGCAGCTATATCATGATTTTTCTGAGATCGGGATCAATCTTTTGATCAATTTGAATTTGGTCCGGAGTCCATTTTTCATCGGGTAAAACATTTAGCAAACGAATGTCAATTATGTTTTCTTTTCCTTCCGCTTTTGAACAATGTCTGCATTCTAGTTTACATGGGCGTCGTGGCAGAGCATCTGCATTTCCATGATTTCCTCCTTTACGATGTTCGATTGAGAAATCGTAGCTCTGTAATCGTTCTATCCAACGCGCAATTTGGCCTTCCCGAACCATCGTAGTGCTGCGTGATCGGTTCTCAAGTGAAACTGTTGTCCGTACAGATACTTATGGAAACTTTTCAAACTTTCAATTACAGCAAGAAGCTCCCTCCTGGTGAGACAGTAATTTCGCTCGGGCTTGGACAATGTTTTACTGTAGTATGCGATCACTTTTTCTTGCCCATTGATCACTTGAGAGAGAACTCCGCCTATTCCGTATCCACTTGCATCCGTATCAAGTATAAATTTCTCACCTGGAATTGGATACGCAAGAATTGGAGCCGAGCACAGTAAATCACTTAATTTCAAAAATGCCCTTTCTTGATCATCGCTTCATTGAAATGCGCGGTTCTTTCTTGTCAACTCATGAAGACTGCTAGCAACATTGGCAAAACCTGAAACAAATCGTCTGTAGTATGTACATAGTCCCAAGTAACTTCATAGGTCATGTAGATTTTGCGGTCTGGGCCACTCCTTGACTGCAACTATTTTATCCTCATCGGTATGCACTCCTTCCGTGGTAACTCGATGACCCAGGTACTTGACTTCTTTTTTGAAAAGTGAGCATTTCTTTGGGCTAAGTTTCAGACCCGCAGTTTCCAACGAAGAAAAACTTCTTCTAGATTTCTTAGATGTTCGCTGAAATCCTTGCCCATTACAATTATGTCATCTAGGTATACCAGGCATGTTTTCCAGTGTAAACCTTTTAATACGTGCTTCATTAACCGCTCGAATGTTGCTGGGGCATTGCACAGTCCAAATGGCATTACCAGAAATTGCCATAGTCCATCGCCAGTACTGAATGCAGTCTTCTCCCGATCGTTCTTATCGATTTCTACTTGCCAGTAACCGCTTTGCAAGTCCAACGTTGAAAACAACTTAGCATTAGATAGTGTATCCAAGGTGTCATCGATTCTGGGCAGTGGATAACTATCTTTCTTGGTGACATCATTAAGTTTTCGGTAATCAACGCAGAACCGAGTACTACCGTCCTTCTTTTTCACCAATACTACTGGTGAACTCCATGGACTCTTAGATGGTTCCACCACGCCATTTGTGTGCATTTCTTCAACCCAATGTGATACTTCGTCTCTTTTCGCAAATGGTACCCTTCTTGGTGCTTGACGAATTGGATTAGAATCACCAGTATCTATTCGATGTTTTACAATGGCAGTTCTGCCGTCCTTTTGGCCCTTTTCAGCAAATATACACCGATATTTGTCAATTAGCTGTTGCATTTGACTCTTGTCTTTGGCAGCCAAATCCTTCGTCCACTCATTTATAAACCTGTGAGTAGATTGTTTGTTTATTTGCGATGTGCCGTAGTCCCTTGATGGATTTGACTCACAATTTATAATCGCTGATGCCTCTTGACACTGGCCTATCACTGTTCCCTTTTTAATTAATTTGGACGAGTTTTCCATGTTGAGAACTCTTATTGGTACAATTCTGTCTTTCTCCGCCTCTACAAGTGTTCTTCCTACCACTATGTTACTTTTATACAGCTCTTCGTTTGCTTCAATAACCCACAACTTGCTTATCCCACAATCTCCATTTAATTTCGCCCAAACAATTGCTTCTGAATTAGGTGGTATTTTTCTATTTTTATAAGCAATAACTTGTTTCATTTTCGGGCTCTGGTCACAATCAATATTTAGTTGGATCTCCGTGTTGGCATAATTCAAAATTTTTCTAGTTAAATCAAGTGTGAAACCGTTCTTTATCATGAAGTCCATGCCAAGTATTATTTCGTCTACTATTTCTGCCACAATAAAATCATGCTTAACTGTCGTAGTACCAATCGTGATTTTCTTGGTAATCTTTCCTCTGATAAGGGCTTCTTCACCTGTAGCTGTTTGCTATTTTATTCCTATAAGCGGCTCTATTCCGTCCTTAATCAGGTTACTTCTTATTATTGAGTGTGAAGCTCCCGTATCCAATGTTACCATATATGCTGTACAATCAATGAGTCCTTCGACAGTTAAGCTATTTGGCTTTCGAGCAATTTGTGAAATGGAGATTCTGGGGCAATCGGTTATGGGAGTCAGATCGTGCCCCCGCAGAACTGACTCGTTTTAGTTTTAAAGATTGATTAAAATTTACGTTATTTTGGACATGATCCTGGATTTCTTCATGTCGGGGTTCATTTGCAAATGGATTCATTGAGCGCTTGCGGTTTTTACGACAATCACGTGCCATATGCCCATATGTATCACAGTTGTAGCATTTACCTTTAAATTGGGCGTCTCGGATGGCAGCAATGTAATCTGATTTAGCTCCACTTTTTAACGCTTGGCAAATTACCTGAAGTTGATCTTCATTCTCCACATATAGTTTACGGACCTTTGGCGCTGGGCTTCACAACGTAGTTGCTGTCTCCTGCGTTAGCGCTGTGGTTACAGTTTCCGTAAATGTCACTTTCGGCATTGTTACTGTGGCACGTCTTGTTTCCGGATCACGTATGCCGTCAACGAAGGCTTCGATCTTGCACTTTTCTATGAAATCACTCGTTCAATCTGCATACGACAAATGCGCAAGCCTCTCGACGTCCGCTGCATACGCTTGCAATGTTTCACCATTTCTTTGCATTCGGCACTTTAGTTCCATTCTGTAGATTTGCTTCATGTGATCACTTCCGTATTTTCGTTGCAGTGCACACATAACCTCTAAATAACTGTTTCGATCACTTTCTGGAACAGTCTGCAATACTTCGGCTGCGCCTCCTTTTAGCGCCACGCTGTCCTCATTGTTCCATCGATTACTTACAGCCGTGGTCTCTTACTTACAGCTCCGAGCAACTGTCTCATATCAAAACTTTGGGACTGTACTTTTTGCTCCGTGTCCACATTTTTCGATGACGCTGTTGCAGCTTCCACTTCAAACTCGTGCTCTGCGAGGTCAATGCCTTGGTTCTCTAATTCTTCCATTAGACGCTTTTGTAGCTCTACTTTCGTACCTACAGTTGGAAGATTATGAATCGCCAGCTCCTTGTTTAGCTGGTCGACTTTAAGTTGTTTGAATTTAACCATTTTGTATCACAATCCCACTTCTGACACCAATGTTACGGAAAATTGTTCTACGAGTTCGTATCGCTGGATTGTGTACAAAATAAAAACGCACTTATATTTGGTTTTAACTAGTATTATTTCAACTAGTATTAATTAACTTTATTAATTTAAATAACAACTTAAAGAATAATCACTTATATCAACTGCTGTATTACTACAATTTATCTTTACAATGTTCACTCACGAGACGCACTAGTTCACTTTTAAATCACAACTGAAGTACAGTGCCTCAGATGCGCGGCCTTATATACTGCAGGCATCAGTTCGACACGTTTCGACAAGCTTCGACTTGTTTCGAGAACCTTCTACTAGTTTCGTGAATGTCGCATGCGATTGGCATCTCCTTCGCACTCATGTGTTTTAATGTGCTGATCTTCCATCTCTTTCTCGCACATTGCATATTGCGCTGAGTGATCTTCCGTCTCTTTCTAACACATTGCTTAGTGCGCTGAATTGTCTTTAGTCTCATTTATTATTGTTGATTGCTTGCACAGTGTAGCAAATTACCTCTTTTCGAAACAATATAATAACATCGTTATATCTCTATCAAAATTATCATTTATATATTACCTTATATAATATTGCACTTTAAAATTTAATAAAATATGCTGTAGTATATACAAAACATATATGTGTTAAGAAAAAAAATACATTTTTCTTATAACTTAACATTCTCTTATATTACGAAGTTTGACATTATATTATAGTTTGTGTTAATATTTTACAATATAGGTTGTGGTATGTACAAAATACATGTGTCATATAACATATTTATTTAAGTTTATATTTTTATATTTTAAAATCTATTAAACAAATCAGCATAATAAATACGTATATTGGTTTTGTTGTTTCATAAACATTTTTCCATAAGAGAAGAAAAAAAAATATTTATTTATTCATAATTCTAACAAAATATATTTTATCTGAATAACATATTCTACAAGTAAAACATCTTCCACTTTTTTTTTTAAAACCTTGTTAAGTTTAGCTTATTTTGAAACTGTTTATTTTAAAAAATGCACATTCGACATATATGCAATTTTTTTTTTTATTTTATTTTTTTTATTCTATCGCAATCTCTAACGAAACTTAAGTGATCATCTTAAGTTTTCGCTCGAGTTCACCTAATACGATTCGTAATACACGTATGCAATTGATCAAGTTGCAGAGTAGTATTCGTCGTATTTAGTGAAATGCTTAAAAACAATTTGCTCCTGTTCTTTTCAAACTATTTAAGTAATAGCTTAAGATTGGCATAAAGTCTTACGGATGTCGACTCTTTTCGAAGAGTACATCGAATCCTTACATAAAATGTAATTGCCGTTCTTAATTTTTTCTATCCTTAATACAATTCTATTATTTAATAATTTATATCTTTTAACTGTATTTTTGTTTTATATTTATTCATTTCCTCATCTTCAATTTCTAAATTTTTCCCCTTTTTCTTTTCTCCTTCTATTCAACATAAACTTATAATTTATTGCATAGGCTAGTAAATTACCCGAAGTAATACTTAGCGTCTTTAATAAAATAAATTTCAATATAACACTTGGAGCATTTGCTATCTCTTAAAAAATCGTGTTTGCATTTTGTCGTAGTAATAATACTTATATACTTTTTTAATATTTCTCTAATCAATTAATTTAATCATAACTTTTTATATCTCTTTTGGAGCATATTCTAGCTCTAAAAACCTATTTTTCATTCTTAGTAAACGTATTTATATATTTTTATAATATTATTTCTAATCTTTTAATTCAATCATATTTTTCCTATATATCATTTGGAGCATTTTCTAGCTCTAAAAACCTACTTGTCATTTATTTGCTCGTCAGCAATTAACATAAATTGATAATTCTTCATTTATTCAAAATTCAATTCATCAAAATCTACTTTCATTATATTTTAATTTAAAATTAGTAATTTAACCATAATTTCATAATTCACTTTACAATTCAAAATTTCTATGCTTGTTATCTACGCTCAGCAGTAATTAGCTATTTGTTCAATATCTCAATTTCGTACAAATATATTTTATCGCATTTATTTCGTATAAAAAACTTGTGTTATCATTTATTTATATTTTTCCTAATATTTCTTGTTTTCATAAACTTTAAATTTATTCCGCCACATGCTAGTAAATTAACCCTAAGTAATACATAGCGATCTGTGGGTACCGTTTTCTTCTGTTTTCCTATTTCCTATTCATTATCACATACTAAACTTTTCGCAATTTATTTATAAATATTTTTCCGCATTTTAACAATTAATACATCAATATCTTATTATGGTATTTTTCAACAAATTGTTGTGTATTTTCTTTCTCTTTCCTTTTATTAATATTGTCGTTGTCACGGTGTTAGTGACGGACAAAACCTTATAGGGCCCTACCCATATTGGTGAACATTTATTTTTCCTATTTTGATTCTTCATTACAACCATTTCTGCATTTCTACAATGGGGTTTAATGATTTATCGTAGCTCGTTTTAGATTTTTCTTTTACTTTTTATTGATTTTGTCTCACTATTTCATGCGCCCGCTGTATTTGATATTTTAATATTTTGTTATAATCATTGGCATTATATAGTGGTGAAACTTTACGTTTCAAATTAGTTGGCATATCAGAATCATAACCATATAGTGTTCAGAAAGGTGTTTGACACATGCATCGTATTATTATGGACATGCATTGCCGAATTTAACCATTGATCCCAATTGGAACCATCCTCCTTAGCAAAACATATCAAAAATTCTGCTAATGGTATGTGACTACGTTCTAATGATCCATTGGCCTGTGGGTGATAGGGTGTAATGTGCATTTTTTTAATACCCAATAATTTGCATGTATCATAAAATAACTTTGACACGAAATTAGAGCCATTATCAGTTACTAGCATTTTTGGAATATTGTGGCGTGTTATAATTTCCTCTACGTCTGGTATTGCTACACAGCACATATATTTTGAAAAATCGTCTTGAAATGTTAAAATGTATTTATTGCCAGATACTGTCTCGGGTAAAATTCCTACTAAGTCCATATAAACTTTATCAAATGGGCGCGTTGGTGTATCTGTCAAGACCATTGTCATTTTTGTTAGCATAGAACTTTTGTTAACTTGACATTTAGGGCAATTTTTTACGTAATCTTTAATTGTTTTTGCATACCCTTCCCTATATTGCTTTGTTATTCGAAAATATGTTTTCAGTGTGCCCTGTTTTAATTTCTTCAGGATCAGTTAATACTTGACTCAAGATTGTTTCACCATCCATATCCGTTACTGTGTTGTCCAAGACTAGTTTACTGACGTCCGGTTGTGGATCAATTGCCTTTGGTGTAGTTTTAGAACGGGTTTGAACTGCCGCAATTTCTGTTTCTAATTGTGGAATCCTACTTAATGCGTCAGCATTTAAATTCTTTTTGCCAGGTTTATAAATTATTTCGAACTCGTATTCTGATAATTTGTGCCTGAACCTGGTTAGCCTTGACGTTTGATCCTTTAAATTCGCTATGCGACTCAGTGGTTGATGATCCGTATAAACCGTGAATGGACGCCCCAATAAATACGCTCTATAATTATTTGTGGCCCATACTATTGCCAAAAATTCTCGTTCAACTGTTGAGTACCTTGTTTCTGCGTCATTCAGAGCTCTACTTGCAAATGCGATTGGGCTCCTATAGCTTCTCCACTTGCATCTGTTGTCAATACAAATGGATTTGAAAAATCTGGGTATGCTAGAATATTAGGTGAAATAATTGCTTCCTTAAGTTTTATAAATGAATCCTGGAACTTGTCTGTCCATTCAAAACTGACATCCTTCCGCAACAGTTTATTAATCGGTAGTGTTAACTTTGCCATATTCTTAACGAATTTTCTGTAATAATTTACTAAACCTAAGAAGGTTTGTACCTGTTTCTTGGTCCTGGGTACCAGAATATTTTTGACACATTCTATTTTATCGGGATCTGGCATTGCGCCTGACTCAGTGCATTTGTGCCCTAAATATTCTACTTCACGCCTTAAAAAATTGCATTTTTCCGTATTTAATTTCAAATTATTTTCCCTCAATTTTTCTAACACCTTACATAATCTAATTTCGTGCTCCATTATGTTTTTTCCATACACCACTGTATCATCCAGATATATGACACAATCAAGTCCCTGCAATCCTGTTAAAATGTGGTTCATTATTCTTTGAAACGTAGCGGGTGCCCCCGTCAATCCAAATGGCATCCTATTATATTCAAAATGTCCCAAGCCCGTGCTGAACGCTGTTTTTTCTCTGTGGCGTTCATCCACTAGCACTTGGTGATAACCACTTGCAAGATCTAATGTTGAAAAATACCTACTGTGACCTAATTGATCCAAAATTTCATCAATACGAGGTATTGGAAATACTTGTTTAATCGTTGCGTCGTTTAATTTTCTGAAATCTATTACCAGTCTCCATTTTTTCTGTCCATCCTTGCCACTCTTTTTAGGTACCAACAATAGTGGTGAATTCCAAGGCGATATGCTTGGTGATATAATATCGTCGTCTAATTACTTCTGCACCTGTTTGTTGATTTCTTCTCTGTGAATATGTGATAATTTATATTGTTTTCGGTTAATCGGAGGTTGAACGTCTATTGTGGGGATTTCATGTTTTAAAATAGGTGTATACGATAGCTCATCCCCCTCTAACAGAAATACATTATGGTATGACGCACATATTTTTTCTATGAATGCCTTCTCTTCAACATTTGCATTTGGATCCAATTTTAATGAGTCAAATAGTTTGCATATTCTGTGTCGTATGTTTATGCTTTGTACGCTATTCATTGTGCCACTCACTGGTTCCATCAATTTGTTATAATTAGAAAATTTGAGCTGTATGTTCTTATTCAATATTATATCTTTTTCTGTTGAGTTTAACACTGAAACGTAAACACTATTTTTTCTCACATTTGATATGGTTTCTCCGATATAAACTGCTGGTGAAATTTCCTGTTTTTGAATTATTACTTCGGGGATCTTGGTTCGTAGTGGCAGTCTGGCGATACCTTTAGATCTTGCTATTATTTTTATTTCTTCACTGTATAATATTTTGTTTATTTCATCTAGTGATCTGAGACGTAGTGTTACAATTTTATTTCTATTCCCATCTATAAAGGTTAATCCTTTTTCCACTGCATTTATGATTGCGTGGTTCCATAGATTATCTCGTCCAAGTATACCGTCTGCCGGAACTCCCTGATCCTGCATTATTGTATGTAACATCAGACTGAGCCTTCTATGTTTCATATGTTGAATTTCAATTGATCCTGCGGTGGTCACATGTCCCCCAAATGCTCCGCTCAGATCTTTTGTGTCTTTTAAATTTCTCTCTAGTTTATTATCTAATGCACTCCACTTCACCAAGCTAGAGTCTGCACCAGAATCTACGAGTAATATTAGTTTCCCATTTTTCGCTTCCTTACAAGGAATTTCTATAAAGACATCATTTAATTTTGATATCTGTCTGAATTCCCCATGTCTACTATAAATAATGCGATGTTTCTTTGATTTTGTATATAAACTTAAATTGAATTCCTTAATATTTTCAATATATTTACTAATATTTTTATTTATACTATCAATTCCTTAAGTAATCAGATCATTTAATTTCTTCTTATTTTCTTCTATACATATCCTATTTATTATGCAATCATAATGTTAATGCTACTATGCCGAAAACGTTCAACGTTAATACAATTAATGAAATAAAATTATCTACCATTTTCCTACCATTGATAGCGAACGTATCCACTGCCGCGCACGGCGTCTGATTCACAATTCGTATCTTCTTTGGCCTGATTTCGCAATTTGTCTTGGGTTCCCAGATTATTGGCCTATTCTGGGCCCCTAACAGTTTTCCTGGTTGCGGGTAGACTCAAAATCTCCCTTCGCAAAACAGTTTTCTAACGTATGCCCAATTCTTGCACACCATTTACATTTATTTAAATCCTGATTATTATTATTATGATTATTATTATGATTATTATTATGATTATTATTATTATGATTATTATTACTACCCATTATTATTATTAGTATGAATATTATTCCGATAACTACTATTTCTATTTCCATTATTATTGTTGTTATTGTTATTGTAATTATTTTCATTGTTATAATTATAATTACGATTATTATTCCGATATTTATTATTATTGTTATTATAATAATTATTATTGTTATTGTTATTATAATTATTATTTCTATTTTCATTATGATATTCCCAATTATTGTTGTTATTATATCTTCGAACATTATTATTCCTATGATTGGCTTGCGTATTATTCTCGTAGCCATCATTGTAATCGTAATTTATTGTTTTTTGTCTTCGCGTATAGTTTTGCTACGGTTCATTATTTGCACATCTAAGGCTCGTTTCGTGGCCGTAATTGCCACATTCTTGACAGTAAGGCATGTTTTTCCGACCGATTCGTCCATCGTATGTCCGTCATTCCCGCAAAATGAACATGTTGAAATAACTTTATACCTTTCGTTTGCGAGCATTTCGTGCCCAAATGATCCACTATTGTTTCCTATAACAATTTTTTCGCATGTTATTTGTGAGGCCCTGTTATAGTGCACCTATTCTGTGTTGTTTCTATTACACGCCCACTTTGTATTATCTCCAACGTTTCTACTACTTCCTCATATTTTCAGTGTGCTGTCTATAAGACCTACTTTAAACGTCTTTTGTATGGATTTGTCCAGTTCCATTAACATTGCCTCGTCCCCTATGCCGTTATATTTTTCTTCTATTAATTCCACCGCCTTTGTTTTCAGGACATTTAGGCGTCTTGCAAAAGGTCTAATTTCTTCCGTTGATAGGCATGATTTATATCATTTATCACTGAGTCTAATGTTATGGTTTTAAGATATGTTCGCTTTATTAGAGTATATAATTCATCTAATCTGTTAAATTGAATTCCGTTAACTAGTTCAAATGCGTTTCCATATATTCTTAACTTAACACATGATATAAATTCTTGTAACTCTGTTTCCTTCGTAGCCTTTACCGCTAAATTACATTCTTGTATGAATCTACATACTTCGGAGGGCAGATCATTGGAATCCGTGCCTGAGAACATCGGAACCAAACGGTTCACGGTCTTTGCAATATGTTGGATACTCATTTTAAAATCTAGAAAATTAACTTTCTCAATATTACTGGTATCACTAGTGAATTTCTATTTAACTTCAGATTTTTCTCGACAGATTTTCCTTATTTATTTAAAAATTTATTATTTGTTTACACCATGTTTTCATTATTTTCCTCAAAACTCACTACAATACGATATATTTTATTTCGTCCAATTTATCCATTTAATTTTGTTGTTTCATGTTGTGTTTTCTTTAATTTTCATTGTAAGGCTTCCATTAAAAATACCAGTTAAGATTTCATTTCCAACAAAATTATTTAAATTACCAAAATTAGATTTTATTTAAATTATTGACTATTTATTTTAAAAACATATTTAAAAAAAATGTCTATCTTTCATCTAGAGCGGTTGTTTTTGGTTCTAAAACCGGATGCGTCAATGTTAAAGTCCCTATTTCATCACCTAAAATAAGACATCTAATAAATAACAACACTTACTTCATTTCCAGTTTATCCCTTTTATAACTTTTATTTCTTTTTACTGTTCAACTTATGAACTAACTTCTTAATCTAATAACAACTCACTGAAAAACTAAATAACTATAGCTTCTATACTAATACTTAATCTAAGTTTCAATGCTACTTTTCCAGTGTCTTGCTGCTTCAGCCTAGAAACATAATTTTGGCCAATCACAGTGTGTCTTGCTGTTTTTACCCAGAAGCATAATTTCAACCAATCACAAGTTCCGTAAAGAACTCAAGTTCGATCCGCAACTCGAGTTCTTAACGCTGACCGTGAAAGCAACTCTTGCATAATCAGCAACCCGCGATGACATTGAATTTAGGCCATCGCAAAGTCATTGAATTGAAGTAATCTTTGTTTACAAACAAATTGCACCACTTGCTTATTTTCTTCAAGCTAGCAACTTGACTCTTCTTCGAATTTGGTTTATAGTTACAATTGCTGACTAAGTAAATTGTCGCCTCTTATTTTGGCAACGACCAAAAGGTGTGTCATGAAACCAACATCATTTACTTTTTGTTTTAACAACAAAAAGAATGCATTTAATATTATTTTAAAAGATAGTAATTAATATTTAGCAACAGCAAATTCCCACTAGGAAAATATCAATGAACTGCCACGATATGAGTGACTGTCATAATGCTGACTCTCATCACCTGACTGCAATCCTGCAAGTCTCATTAAACCAAGAGTGGTCCTTGGGTTTAATGCTTATCTTTTCAGAAGGTATGAAGGACCGCATACCTAATATAATAATATTTTGTACCATTAGAGCCGCGGCATTTATGTCTCTGTCAGCGAAACACAATTTCCAATTAAAGTTGCGAAAAAATTCATTAAACGCAACCCAATTTGCTTTTTCGTAAAGCCATACAGTCCTCTTTGAGGCTTTAATCGAAGAGGCGCGTAAACTAGAATACGCAAACTCAGCGGAAACAGTACAGCGGTCGGAGTTACCAAGAGGTGCAAGGACTTTTACATCATATTTTTCATGATGTGAAGTCAGAAAAACATCTAGGACTTTTTGGTTCTGCCCACCGACGCGTGGGAGGTACGTCGGTTCCTTCACTAATTAAGTGAGTTGATTGCACTCTGCAAACAGCTCAACGTAACAACCCTCCTGTGTTGATAGACCCGAGTGGCTCAACCATATGCCGTTGTGCACATTAAAATCGCCGGCAACAACAATTTCACTGCCTGGGAACTGCTCCAATATATTTGATATCGAATCAGATAGAGCACCTAGCTTATTACAGGTAGATACCCTATCTAGATTCGGACTCCTATATAAAAAGCAGAAGTGCATGATGTGTGTTTGGATTTTGAATTTAACCCAAATTGTATTAAATTAGCTATCCGACACACTATGTTTTCGCTGCAGTTGATACACAACGTCACTCCGAATAAATAGATCGGGACCCCTATGGGCAGAAAATAATGGCAGCACGTGATACCCAGGTATTTGAAAATCCAGTGGATCTACATCCTCACTAACCTGGGTCTCTCACTAACCTAGTGCCCTTATTTGTGTATGTACGGACACATACGCATAGACAGAAAAGAACTGTTCTCAGCCCACGAACGTTGCAAAAATCTATGCGAAATTTTTGCGACATTTTTCCTACTGGGCAACTTCAAAACAGACATACATACTACCAACGCGCAGCAGTTGATACAAACAAATGAGAGCGCAAGTCAAGCCGTGGTGAGTGTTAGGCCTTCACCACAGCATAGATTACGCACTCAGTGCAGCCTCAACCGTGCGCGCTAGTAGCGTGGAGTAGGATGGGGGAGGGAGGGAATACGACAACAAACCTGTGCAATTGCAGCAAAGAGCATAGAAAATCTCTTTGCGTTGTCAATTGCAATAAACAGCGAGTGCAGCAACTCAGCAGGCAGCGCGAAACCGGTTCTGTTGTTATTGTTATTATTGTTGTTATTGTGGTTGATTTTAATAAGAGTCATATTTGTTTTATGTTGTTGCCATTGTTTAATTTTATAATAATTTTGTCTGTATATTTATTTAAATTTGAGCTTTATTAAACTTTGGTGTTATTAGAATTATTATTGTTATTGTTGCGCGGCCACATTAAACACAATTTTGGACACATTTTAGACTTAAAAAACGACGGACGGAACACGTTATAAAGACAAGGGGCGACACGACGCGTCCGTTCCCCATAAGTGCGTTGACGCTATTTCCCAAGCAAATTACCTCTTTTCGTAACAATACATTCGAGGTTTAACTTTATTATTGCTTCGGGGTGATGCACTGCGACCTGAATAGATCTATTGTGCCCCGCTTGATACCATGACTGAAGCCATTCTCAGCTGTGGCATCTCCCTATACTATTTATAGGGGGTTCTGGTTTTAAATAGTTCTATAAGATGTCCGTCAAGCCTATCTCAGTTAAAAACCTGATTATATGGTTAGGGTTCATCTTTATAATATCGTTTGGACTTGGTTGTCGATTCCCAAGTATTTGCATTCTTGTACGCATTAGCGCTGGACACGTTACTAAAATGTGTTCTGGATCTTCATCGTCTTCTAGACAGAATCTGCATGTACTGTCAGTTTGTATACCCATCCTAGTTAGATGTTTAGCAAGCCGACAATGACCTGTAAGAAGTCCTGTTAGAATTCTCAGGTTTTTCTTCGATAGCTTAATGTATTCTTTAAATCTTCTTAAGTCATAGGACCCAATGAATTTCTTTGATTGACGCATTTTAGCCTGCCCCAACCATAGGAGTTCTCTGGTGTTAAGTAGTTCTTCTCGTAAAAACTTTTTTACAACACTGTCACCGATTCCACAAAAAGGTTCGTGTCCTATTAGCTTTGTGGCGGCTCCTTTCCGTGCAAGTTTGTCAGCTTCTTCATTGCCTTCTATTCCTCTGTGGCCAGGGACCCAGAGTATGGTGACACTATTATTCATACCTAGTTTATTTATTTTACCTAGACATTCCCATACTAGTTCTGAATTGATTTCGTAAGATTCTAATGCCATTATGCTGTCCGACAGGATTGCTATATTTCTATTGCTATAATGCCTATCCAGATTGAACTGGATGCATCTATCTATAGCGTATATTTCCGCTTGAAAGATACTGGTGTATTTCCCCATGTCTTCGAAGTATTTGGTTCTAGGCCCATATACCCCTGCTCCGGTTCCTTCATCTGTTAGTGATCCATCCGTGTACCACGTGATCATATTCTTGTGTATATCATATGTGTCAGATATGTTTTTCCATATCTTTTTGTTACTGCGTTTCGTCTTGAAGTTTTTTACGAAATTGAATCTCTTCGTTTTATGGTCTTATGGAGTTGGTAGCGTGGGAAACAGTCGGGTCAGAAGACACGCTTTCCCGGGCTCCATACGTCCTCCATTTCCAATACCTTCGTTTGCTATGCGGTGGAGTGCTCCTCTTGCCACTCCCTGCAGGAACAGGTGTAATGGTGCAAATTCAAGGAGTACTTCCATTGCCGCAGTGGGTCATGTTCTCATGGCTCCTGTTATACAAGAACAAGCTAGCCGTTGAACTTTCTCTAGAGATTTCTGTGTTGTCCGAAGACTTAGTCTTTTTGCCCATACCACTATTCCATACATAATAATTGGTCGGACCATCATTGTATACATCCATCGCATTATTTTGGGTGTGCATCCCCAACTTTTGCCTGCAATGGACCTACTTATCATAATTGCCCGTGTGGCTTTTATTATGACTTCTTTTTCTTGTTGCTTCCATAGAAGTTTGCTGTCCAGTGTAATTCCTAAATATTTGACTTCTTCACTCCGGCTTACTTCGACTCCATCTAGCCGGATTGGTCTAATATTATGGTTTCTTCTTGTAAAGGGTACCATGGTGGTTTTTGCGGGATTTATATTTAGTCCTACAGTTACACACCATTCCTTTGTAGTTCTGAGACCTAATTTTATTCTATCACATAAAGTGTCGTCAAATTTCCCTCTGCATATGATTACTATGTCGTCGGCGTACCCTTGACATTCAAATCCCATGTTTGTAAGTTTCCACAGTAGCTCATCTACAACCAAGCTCCACATAAGGGGTGAGAGTACCCCCCCCTGTGGACAGCCTCTAGTTGTAATAATTCTTATGTTGGTTGTCCCAACCGTTACTTCTGCTGTTCTGCATTTTAGCATTTCGCTCATCCATCTAGACATAGTGTTGTTTACTCCCCTAACCTCCAGGGACCTCATGAGAGGTATTATCAAAGGCACCCTCGATGTCAAGGAAGGCACACAGTGCGATCTCTTTTTGATCTATGGTTTTCTGTATTATATTTGTCAGTTGATATAGAGCGGTTTCTGTGGATCTGCCTGCTCTGTATGCATGCTGACAAGCATTTAGTGGAATTTCTTTCAGAGTATTCTCTCTGATATAATTGTCTATTATCTTTTCCATTGTTTTGAGTACAAAGGAAGTGAGACTAATTGGCCTGAAGGACTTTGGATGGGTGGGATCTTTTTTACCCACCTTTGGTATAAATACCACCTTGGCTCTTCTCCAAATGCTTGGTATGTAGCCTAGTGCTAGGCTGCTTCTAGTTATTCTTATCAGGTGTTTCATTAGGTAATATTTGCCCTGTTGTAGCAAAGCAGGGAATATGCCATCAACACCTGGGGACTTGAAAGGTTGGAATGTTTGTAAGGGCCAATCAATTCTTTGTTCTGTAAAGACCTTGTTTGCAATCTCCCAGTCTTCTATTCTGGGTCTCACAAGAATTTCATCGTGTTCTTGCACGTTTTGCGTGCTGCCTGGAAAGTGAGTCTTTAGCAAAAGTGAAACCTTTTGATTCTCATTTTCGGTATAGCTCCCATCCTCCCTTTTTAGTGAGAGTGATGTTTCTGTTTTAACTTTTGCTATAGCCTTGTATAGCCTCGCTGCAGCCGATGTGTCAGTGATGTTCTCACAGAAGTTTCGGAAGCTTTTCCTCTTCGCACTTCTTATTTCTTTATTATATGTGGTAAGAAGGGCAGAGTAGGCCTGCCAGTCCCCGGGAAGCTTAGCCCTAATATAATTATAAAATAAAAGAAAACGCATATAAGTTATAAGAAGCCTTTGTAGAAACTGAGATTAAGGAAGCTTGCATTTTTTTTTTTCAAATATAAAAATATTAAATTGTATTATTTTAACGCACCTACTGCAAAATTGTATTAGAGACATTACTAACTTTTTGGGGGAGGAGGAGGGAACAAGTTTTGCATTGACGCACACTCAGCAGCGCACACTCAGAAGCGCTTTCGCCGCTTAACGTCACAAACACTTTGTTTATTATATGAAATATAAAATATATAATACAAACATATAATAAACACAAATTGGTTTATAAAATTATATATTATATTGTTATTAAATTTTGTTTTTTATACCCTACATCTATGTTTTTTATATAAAATTATTTAAAGAGATATATTAAATAATGTTTCAAGATATATTAAATGTTTTAAATAATATTTAGATTTAGATTAGGTATAACTATGGGCCAACACTTATATTTTGGCAGCGTTGTGCCAGTACTGGTAAAAAAATTGGGCCCAGATCCCGCCGATGCTATCATTCCGACTCTGGCACAGTACTGACGAATAACGGGGCCAGCACTGGCGTTAGTGTTTGCCAGCGTTGTGCCAGTACTGGTAGAAGAATTGGGCCGAACTCCAGCCTACGTTATCACTTCGACGCTCGCACAGTACTGGCGAACAACAGGGTCACTATTGGATGCCAGCATTGGCAATACTGGTGCCAGTACTGCGCCAACGATGGCCCAGTTGTTAATTTCTACCTGGGTAAATATGTCGCCCACACAGTGTAGAAGTATATCTACTAATTCCTGCTCCCTGAAAAAAAAAACACTATGAAGTGATACATGTATGCAGATGCATGCACTTATTTTTTATTTCCTCATAACTAATAAATAATAAAACTTTTTCTATTGGCACATGTGGTTACATATTTTTTATTTATATTATATATCAATAGCTAATGAGCAATTTGTATTGAATAAATATATTATTCCTATTGTTTTCGACATGTGAACATTTTTAAAGTTTATTTATTTCTGCATGTATCCATAATTGTTGGCAAAAAACTGGCAACCGAACTGATAGACATGAGGTTGCCGTTTGTCATTTATTTTGTTGCTACAACAACTTACTCAATCGCCGTAACAAATGCACGAATGTCAATTTTGGCAGAATAAAAAAACAATCATAAGGTTACGGAAACCGTACGTACAGTAGCGCGGTCTAACATTTCGGTTGTAGAAAAATAAGGTACGTTAATTTTAATGACACGAGGTTACAACAAATATATTTCGGTTGCAACACTGAAACATTGGATCAATTAACCTCATGCCAAAAGAGGATTTTTCTGTGTGTTCATTGTTAAATATGAGTTCAAGAATAACTTTTATAATAATTGTCGCAAACTAACGACAACGATATTGCAAACTAGTTACTGAATCGACACACACACTAAGATGATTACCAGAAATAGCACAGCCCTAAATATCAAGTTATTTACAAATTATTTAGATCGTATTTGAGAGAACTATCTCTCAAACATCCGTCAAATACGATTAATGTTGGCAGCAACCATCTTTCAAATTTACGATTATGTGTAGCAACCATCAATTAAAAATCTTACAAATAGGAAGATAGTTGATGAATATTTGGAAAAGGTGGTAGCAACCATCTTTCAAATTTACGATTATGTGTAGCAACCATTAATTAAAAATCTTACAAATAGGAAGATAGTTGATGAATATTTGGAAAAGGTACTCCATTAGAATTCGCGGAGTAATTTTTATTGAATTGAAAGAAAATGAATCAAATGTTTTTTTATTTATTCTAGAATTAAAACAGTATCCTGGTTATACATCGCCATCGTCTTTATAAATCCTTCGAAGGTAAAATTGTACAACGACTTGAGATTTCTTCGCAGAAGAATCAAGTCCGACCGGTGATGCTGTCCTCAAAGTAAACTCTGAAAAGAAATATTTTCCATCACGTGTTGATAATTTAAATCACAGGATGTTTTATTTTCACTTTTACTATTAAAATGTAATATTTCAGTTGGCACTTTTTTACATCATTTGATTTACTTAATTGTTGTAGATAAATCGAGCGTAAGAAAAAAAGTACGCCATTTTCCTTTTTATGGTAGTCAAATGTCAAAATGCCTCAAAAGTTTTGCAGCAAATGTCCCATTACTCAGGATTTTTGCTATCAGTCAATTGTAAATATCTCAATTTTCATTGCTGTTGTGGCAAACATGTCGTAACTATCTGCATAGATGTTATATTTAAAAAATATTCATAGATTTGCTGCAACTTTATTGAAACTTATGGGATGTTTGAATATTTGCTACAAGGCGTAAATTTAAAAGAAGGGTTGCAGCAAGACTCTCATAAACATCTTGTTTTCTTAGTGCACAGAGAACTGATTTGTTGCGGCAACCAACTAAATTGCCCTACCGAAACATTCGGTTGTGGCAACAACTGATAAAATTGTTGCAACAACCTCCTAGTCGGTGGGAATGAAGTTGTGTCAACCTCCAAATTGGTGATCATGAGGTTGTGACAACTTCCTAATCGGTGAACATGAGGTTGTGGTAACCTCCAAATCGGTGATCATGCCCAATATGCCATAGGGTGACCGTTTGTAAAAATAATCATAATTGCCTTTAATGTCTAGTGTGTTTCTCAAATCAGTTTCAAATATAAAATAAGTGCTATTTTTAGCGCTTACTCTGTATTTGAAAATGATTTGATAATAATATTACCAAAAATGGAAGTGAAAATTAGGAGCAAAAATGTAGTGACACTTAAAACAGTATGTTTTTTTATTGCAATAGAAACCCTGACAAAAAATATAACATAACAACGCGCGTCCAAATCTAATAGCTTACCGATTAGTGTTTGAACTTCTGTGAATATTTAAAACAATATACCGACCGAAAACCTTGTATACACTCAGAAGAAAATGTACCATTAAGTACTTTATGGTACGACCATTGATCTTATGATTCATGTATTAATAGTTTTTTCTTTTTAAATCAAAAGTTTTTTAATTAATTCAATAGTATTTGAAAAATTCACTACCATAAATTTAATTTATTCAATATTATTATTTTAAATAGAATAAATACTGTTGTTTTAATGGTTTCGTCCTATAATAATAAACGTGGTGTAATAAACATAAAACGAATACAAACATGTTCGTTTTGTACGTCATTCTGCGTGTTTACTCAAAATGGTCGCATGTATTTTTTTTTTAATAATCCACCTTATTATCCGCGACATTGGTAAGGACTCAATGTATTTAATGTAAATAAATTATATTTATATATTTATTTATATTTAAATTTTTATTTATTACAGAAAATAAGTAATACATCGAACTTCTATAATGGCAACGGACTCAAAAATAACTGCAGACTCAAGTACTACAATCAATTATTGGAAACCAAAGCAAACATTAAATGTGTTATAACCTTTTGCAACAAGAAGTGTCTTTTATGTGTGTGTTGTAAAAAAGAATATCAATTTAAACATTTAAATAAAATAAATTATACAATAAATTAACTAAAATATATTTTTGTTTTAATAAATTATTAGGAAAATGTAATTCGACTATACCATAAAATTAATAATACGTATCATTAAATTTGTATAGGTCTTTCTTATTGTAATTAAAATATCACATTATAAAATTTATGATACAATCACACATTGTATTAATAGTTTCAATATTACTGAACTAATGGGACGCATCCTATTGACCAATTTTAATGGTATAAATTATTGTTTTTCTATTGAAATACTATCAATTTACCGTGATTTTTTTCTGGGTGTAGGCTCCAGAATTATATTTGAGAGCTTGAAACATACAAGCTTAGAAAAACACGTCAACCACATTTTGGATGCTGGCATCGATTTTCTGAAGTTGTCTTGGCGCTCGGACTTGAAGTGGTTGGATGACATATAACGGGATATTGAATTGAAAAATGTCCTTTTTGTTGTCCTATATGACGATCCCCTGTTTTTACTTATTTTGCAGAATTAAGTCAATATTTAAAAGAAAAAAACTAAATGTAGGTTAATTTGACGTCGAATTGAAAATAAGGTTAAATCTTGTTTTGAAGTACGTTGAAATCAATTTAAGAATTAGTGTTAACATTGATTTGAATATAAAGGAATTTTCAAGTAAAGGTTAATCTACCAGTTTTTATTGAAAAAGCTACGATTCTTAAATTTAGGTTAAAGGTGTTTCAAACGTTAACCACAACTCTACTATTTGAAAGTAATGATTGATTTCAAAGCATTCGCAAGTCAATATTAAGTGCAATGGCATATTGGGTAATGTTGCAGTAAAACTATTAAAATTTTTTAAATATGACATATATGCACATATTTAGGAGATGTTTGCCACAACAGCAATGGAATTTGAGATATTTACAGTTGACTGATAGCAAACATCCTGAGTTCTTGGACATTTGCAACAAAACTGTTGGCTTATTTTGACATTTGACTACTACAAAAAAAGAAAATGACATACTTTTTCCTCTATAATATAATAATAATTTGGCGCTACAGTCCTGTATAGAACTTCGGCCGAGCTCTCTCACCATTTTGAGCTGTGCGTATTATATTTGTACTCAAAGTGGTGGGACCTACAGTTTATTGCCGAATCCGAACGGCGGGTGAGAGCTTTTTCATATGCAATGTTTTACACTCGTAGGTTTGCCATTTACTGACGAGGGGAAGCGCGGTATAGAAAAATGATTCTATGAAAAGATGTTGTTAGCCCCAGTCCAGGCTTGAACCGGGGACCTTTCGGCTCGCAGTCCAACGCACTAACCTCAGAGCTACCGCGGCTACACTCTTTTCTTTTTTTTTATTTTAATGTGGGATAAAAAATAGAGCCACAGCACTCAGACTGGGTTATATCCATTGTGATGTGACCCAATTCCCTAGTTTTTAATGATACTTCTTAGATTCATTATTGAATCTGTGATAGAGAGTGATAGAGTGTGATAGAGAGTGAAGCTGATCCTCTCTCATCACGTCTGTGCCAAAGATCTGCCTTCTAATTCTAGAAAATGCTGCACAGTCACAGAGATAGTGCTCTGTGGTGCCAGTTTCTTCGTAGCAGGCAGAACATAAGGCGCTTTCGGCCAGGCGATTGCGTTCATGTGTTTTTCACATGCATTGTGTCCCGTTAGAAGTCCCGTCAGTTTTCTGCACTCCTTTCTACTTAAGGAAAGTAGAAACGAGGCCGATCTTTTGGTTATCGTCGGTGTCATGAGCTTGGAGAATCTGCATTTCGTCTCATTCAGCCATCTGCTCTTGTGTGCAGAGGCGACCCAAGAGCTTATGACGAATTTTCCCGTAGATGCAGGTAGTTCTCAGGTTCTGGTCAAAATGTATTATCCTCAGATCCAGCACGTGTTAGTTCGTCAGATGTTTCATTGCCCGACACTCCTTTATGGCCCGGCACCCAAATCAGTTTCAGTGTATTGTATTTACCAACACAATTGAGACGTGATCTGCATTGACGTACAATTTTGGATGTGATGACCTGGTTGTTCAAGGCCATAAGAGCAGCCTGACTATCGCTGCAAACTGATATAGCCCTGTTCTGCCATCTTTTATCCGCAATTTAGTCCATAGCCATAAGTATAGCATTGACTTCGGCTTGAAATACTGAGGCATTGTCGCCTAAGGCGAAGTGAAGTCTGCGGTCATCGGGTTCCACAAACACTCCAGCACCAGATCCCTGATCGGTTCTGGAGCCATTCAATGCTCGCGAAATTTTATTTTCAACATGTTTTGTCCAAAGTAGTTTACTATCTAGAGTTAAGCCCAGATATTTTACTTCGTTAGACAGAGGAATAGTGACACCCTTAAGTACTGGTAGAGATAATCCTGTCATTATTCTTTTCCTAGTGAAGAGAACAATCCCTGTTTTGTGAGGGTTGACGGAAAGTCCGTTTGCAGTACTCCAGCTGTCAATTCGGTTCAATGAGTTTTGTGTTTTAACACAGACCTCATTGAGGGAAAAGCCTGTGGCAAGAATGGCAACATCATCTGCATAGGCCTGGGAATAGACACCTGGTCCATCGAGAGAGTCAACCAGCATACACCAGAGCGGGGGGGAGAGAACGCCTCCTTGAGGACAACCTCTATTCACCCCTGCCATAATATACTGACCGCACTCCGCCTCAGAAGTGATGGTCCTTAACATTAGCATTGACCTTAGCCATTTGACCAATGTTTCTATTTTTAGCGCTTACTCTGTATTTGAAAATGATTTGATAATAATATTACCAAAAATGGAAGTGAAAATTAGGAGCAAAAATGTAGTGACACTTAAAACAGTATGTTTTTTTATTGCAATAGAAACCCTGACAAAAAATATAACATAACAACGCGCGTCCAAATCTAATAGCTTACCGATTAGTGTTTGAACTTCTGTGAATATTTAAAACAATATACCGACCGAAAACCTTGTATACACTCAGAAGAAAATGTACCATTAAGTACTTTATGGTACGACCATTGATCTTATGATTCATGTATTAATAGTTTTTTCTTTTTAAATCAAAAGTTTTTTAATTAATTCAATAGTATTTGAAAAATTCACTACCATAAATTTAATTTATTCAATATTATTATTTTAAATAGAATAAATACTGTTGTTTTAGTGGTTTCGTCCTATAATAATAAACGTGGTGTAATAAACATAAAACGAATACAAACATGTTCGTTTTGTACGTCATTCTGCGTGTTTACTCAAAATGGTCGCATGTATTTTTTTTTTAATAATCCACCTTATTATCCGCGACATTGGTAAGGACTCAATGTATTTAATGTAAATAAATTATATTTATATATTTATTTATATTTAAATTTTTATTTATTACAGAAAATAAGTAATACATCGAACTTCTATAATGGCAACGGACTCAAAAATAACTGCAGACTCAAGTACTACAATCAATTATTGGAAACCAAAGCAAACATTAAATGTGTTATAACCTTTTGCAGCAAGAAGTGTCTTTTATGTGTGTGTTGTAAAAAAGAATATCAATTTAAACATTTAAATAAAATAAATTATACAATAAATTAACTAAAATATATTTTTGTTTTAATAAATTATTAGGAAAATGTAATTCGACTATACCATAAAATTAATAATACGTATCATTAAATTTGTATAGGTCTTTCTTATTGTAATTAAAATATCACATTATAAAATTTATGATACAATCACACATTGTATTAATAGTTTCAATATTACTGAACTAATGGGACGCATCCTATTGACCAATTTTAATGGTATAAATTATTGTTTTTCTATTGAAATACTATCAATTTACCGTGATTTTTTTCTGGGTGTAGGCTCCAGAATTATATTTGAGAGCTTGAAACATACAAGCTTAGAAAAACACGTCAACCACATTTTGGATGCTGGCATCGATTTTCTGAAGTTGTCTTGGCGCTCGGACTTGAAGTGGTTGGATGACATATAACGGGATATTGAATTGAAAAATGCCCTTTTTGTTGTCCTATATGAGGATCCCCTGTTTTTACTTATTTTGCAGAATTAAGTCAATATTTAAAAGAAAAAAACTAAATGTAGGTTAATTTGACGTCGAATTGAAAATAAGGTTAAATCTTGTTTTGAAGTACGTTGAAATCAATTTAAGAATTAGTGTTAACATTGATTTGAATATAAAGGAATTTTCAAGTAAAGGTTAATCTACCAGTTTTTATTGAAAAAGCTACGATTCTTAAATTTAGGTTAAAGGTGTTTCAAACGTTAACCACAACTCTACTATTTGAAAGTAATGATTGATTTCAAAGCATTCGCAAGTCAATATTAAGTGCAATGGCATATTCGGTAATGTTGCAGTAAAACTATTAAAATTTTTTAAATATGACATATATGCACATATTTAGGAGATGTTTGCCACAACAGCAATGGAATTTGAGATATTTACAGTTGACTGATAGCAAACATCCTGAGTTCTTGGACATTTGCAACAAAACTGTTGGCTTATTTTGACATTTGACTACTACAAAAAAAGAAAATGACATACTTTTTCCTCTATAATATAATAATAATTTGGCGCTACAGTCCTGTATAGAACTTCGGCCGAGCTCTCTCACCATTTTGAGCTGTGCGTATTATATTTGTACTCAAAGTGGTGGGACCTACAGTTTATTGCCGAATCCGAACGGCGGGTGAGAGCTTTTTCATATGCAATGTTTTACACTCGTAGGTTTGCCATTTACTGACGAGGGGAAGCGCGGTATAGAAAAATGATTCTATGAAAAGATGTTGTTAGCCCCAGTCCAGGCTTGAACCGGGGACCTTTCGGCTCGCAGTCCAACGCACTAACCTCAGAGCTACCGCGGCTACACTCTTTTCTTTTTTTTTATTTTAATGTGGGATAAAAAATAGAGCCACAGCACTCAGACTGGGTTATATCCATTGTGATGTGACCCAATTCCCTAGTTTTTAATGATACTTCTTAGATTCATTATTGAATCTGTGATAGAGAGTGATAGAGTGTGATAGAGAGTGAAGCTGATCCTCTCTCATCACGTCTGTGCCAAAGATCTGCCTTCTAATTCTAGAAAATGCTGCACAGTCACAGAGATAGTGCTCTGTGGTGCCAGTTTCTTCGTAGCAGGCAGAACATAAGGCGCTTTCGGCCAGGCGATTGCGTTCATGTGTTTTTCACATGCATTGTGTCCCGTTAGAAGTCCCGTCAGTTTTCTGCACTCCTTTCTACTTAAGGAAAGTAGAAACGAGGCCGATCTTTTGGTTATCGTCGGTGTCATGAGCTTGGAGAATCTGCATTTCGTCTCATTCAGCCATCTGCTCTTGTGTGCAGAGGCGACCCAAGAGCTTATGACGAATTTCCCCGTAGATGCAGGTAGTTCTCAGGTTCTGGTCAAAATGTATTATCCTCAGATCCAGCACGTGTTAGTTCGTCAGATGTTTCATTGCCCGACACTCCTTTATGGCCCGGCACCCAAATCAGTTTCAGTGTATTGTATTTACCAACACAATTGAGACGTGATCTGCATTGACGTACAATTTTGGATGTGATGACCTGGTTGTTCAAGGCCATAAGAGCAGCCTGACTATCGCTGCAAACTGATATAGCCCTGTTCTGCCATCTTTTATCCGCAATTTAGTCCATAGCCATAAGTATAGCATTGACTTCGGCTTGAAATACTGAGGCATTGTCGCCTAAGGCGAAGTGAAGTCTGCGGTCATCGGGTTCCACAAACACTCCAGCACCAGATCCCTGATCGGTTCTGGAGCCATTCAATGCTCGCGAAATTTTATTTTCAACATGTTTTGTCCAAAGTAGTTTACTATCTAGAGTTAAGCCCAGATATTTTACTTCGTTAGACAGAGGAATAGTGACACCCTTAAGTACTGGTAGAGATAATCCTGTCATTATTCTTTTCCTAGTGAAGAGAACAATCCCTGTTTTGTGAGGGTTGACGGAAAGTCCGTTTGCAGTACTCCAGCTGTCAATTCGGTTCAATGAGTTTTGTGTTTTAACACAGACCTCATTGAGGGAAAAGCCTGTGGCAAGAATGGCAACATCATCTGCATAGGCCTGGGAATAGACACCTGGTCCATCGAGAGAGTCAACCAGCATACACCAGAGCGGGGGGGAGAAAACGCCTCCTTGAGGACAACCTCTATTCACCCCTGCCATAATATACTGACCGCACTCCGCCTCAGAAGTGATGGTCCTAAACATTAGCATTGACCTTAGCCATTTGACCAATGTTTCATCTATTCCATGCCTTCTAGCTGCGTCACACATTCCATCAAAAGTCGCATTATCAAAAGCACCCTCGATGTCAACAAATATGCCCATCACGTACATCTTCCTCTGAAAAGCATGCTAGATCCGGCCAACCAGATGTTGCATTGCTGTTTCACAGGATTTTCCAAGTTGGTAGGCATGTTGTCTTGATGATAGTGGGTACCTTGACAGCGATGTTTTTCTGATGTGCAGCTCAACTAGTCTTTCTAGACACTTTAGTATGAAGGACATCATACTAATGGGTCTGAAGCTCTTGGCTATGGAATAGTCTTCTCTTCCAACTTTAGGAATGAAGGCTATTTTAACTAAACGCCAGGATGTCGGAATGTATGCCCATGCGAGACTTGCTCTAAAGATCTTCTATAGGCATGGTAGCAATTGGATTATACCTTCCTGTAGCATGACTGGGTAGATGCCTTCCGGTCCAAGTGACTTGAAGCCATCAAAAGAGGCCACTGCGTATCGGATAGCTTCATCGTACACAACCAATCTGGCAACCTGCCAGTCATGTTTTGTCACATTAGAGTTGTTATTGCAGTCCCCAGTGCTGGGATTACAAAGTGGCCCTATGTGGATTTGATTTCCCGGAAAGTGAGTCTCAACTAGGACACTGAGTGCCTCTGTCTTAGTACTGAGTGCCTCAGTATACGAGCCATCAGGTCTCCGCAGTGAGTCCAGTCGAGCAGTTCGGTCTCTTTTAAGAAACTTGACCAATCTGCTAGTCTCACTGCGGGATTCGATGCTACTGCAGAAGTCTTTATAGGAAACACTTTTCGATTTACGAATTCGTTTCTTATACTCTTTCTGCTTAGCTCGATAAAGAAACCAGTCAGAGTCTAAGTTGCTCCTTAGGGCCCTATTTAGAAGCTTTCTGGAATCCTTGCGCAAGACAAACGTTCCACCAAGGAACGGGAGGTCTAGATAACGTTTTTCGTACCGGACATGTTCGTACAAAACTAGAATTTATGACATCGTTCATAACTTGAACGGACGTCTCAATACTTTCTTTGGTACGAATTCTGACAGGAATATTGAGGGAATTCTCAAATTCATGTCTGAAGCGTGCCCAGTTCGTTTTTCTAGGGTTTCTTACCGTCATAGAGGGCAGCACCTCTCGGTCAGTATGAAACTTGATATACCTGTGGTTCGATAAAGAATCTTCTTTAAGAACCTTCCAGTTAAAGATTGACTTTCTCAGTCTACAGTTAGACAAAGTAAGGTCAATCACTTCCTGTCTTTTAGCAGTCACAAAAGTTGGTTTATTACCAGTGTTGTGAATGTTCAGATTGGAGGTCATGATGAAGTCAAGGAGTCTGGTACCTCGTGCTTTGCATTTACTGCTGCCAAACACAGTGTGTTGAGCATTAGCGTCACAGCAAAGAATAAGGCCGGTCTCCTTAAGATCACAGTACTCTATGAGCTCAACAATTGCCTTTGGCGGAGGAGGCAGTAGTGAGTCATAGGGGAAGTAGCCTGAGGCGACAATCAGATGTTTCCATCCACTATCGCTTTCATAGCTCACTTTGGCTGCCACCAGGTCTTGCCCACAGAATTGGGTTAACTTGGTGACAGCAAAGTGTTTCGATACTATAAGACAGCTTCTAGGCCTTGCGACTTGCTCATCGTATAGTATGGTTTCACCACGTAGTTCAGTAAGACCTGTGATGTGATGTGAGGTAATGTATGCAACATGGAGAGCCGCTTATCTAGTAAAGCGGTAGCAGCTTTAGAATGTTGCATATTGATCTGAGTAAATATCATGACAGGATAATTAACTCGTTTCTCATCATATGCCTATTCATTTGGAATTGATTCGGAATTTGATCCGTCCAAAGAAAAAGTTTAGATGGCTGTCGTACTTAGATAGCATGACATCTAACGACTTCTGGTCTAAGCCAACAACCAGGGTTGAGCCCTCCTTGTCCTCTGGACCTCGCTCTGGTTTATGGCTATGGATTTTCCATCCGTGCGTTTCGATGGCCTGGTTTTGAGTACGTAGGCAGGCAAACACTTCCGCTGTTTTCCTGATAGGACCAGGTATCCAGCATATTGCTCGCCTGCGTTTGGGTTCGTCTCCGCTGAAAACAGCGAAGCGCGATTTGCCCAAGGGGGGATTTTAGCAACGGCTGTGGCAATCCAATCGAAATTGGCTTGAGACGAGCATAGCACCTTCATGATGCTATCATTCGTCTCATAGCCTTTTGCGTTTGCACTGACACCGCCGGTGCTGACTAGACGCCAAAGATGTTCTGGGAGTTCTGGGAGTTACGGGGTTTCGCAGTAGCAGTGAAGGTTTTAAACTTCTCGCCATTGCGCTTTTCAGGTGCATTGGCAGCCACAACAGTGGCAGCGGATGGTCGGCTTCAGTCGGAGGATTAGTCGTAGGCATAGCCGACCGACACTTTCCTCTACTTGTATGGGAACCACTGCGTTGTCGTTATCCTCTTCTAGATTCCTAGCTGTCTCATAAATTTGGGAGATGGAGGGGCACGATGAACCCCCTGCTACAGGAGCAGAGAGGTTCATCGTACCAGGGTTGGTTGCGTGGATTGAGGCCTCCAGAATGCTAGCCTCAGCCGCCGAAGAGGGTGGATTGCCACTTTTGTGGGTACCACCTGGAGTAGTTAAATCTTTATGTTGACCCATCGCGGTGGTGTAGGGTTTCTTTAGAGTCTGCCACCCCACCAATAAAAAATACTATGGTAGTATTTAATTCATTACTCATCAGCGGCTTCACTCACTCGATTTATCCACGATAATTAAGTAAATCCAATGGTGTGAAAAAGTGTCAACTCAAATATTAAATTTTAATGGTAAAAGTGAAGTTAAATTTGTTGGTATTAAAATTATCAACAAGTGATGGATAACTTATTTTCTTTAACGTCAATCGAACCCATATGCAATCTTTTTGGCGTAATTAAACAGCTAACGAAGTAGCAATTTGCCGTTGGCTGTGGAACAGCTCAATAAAAGTTTATCCTTTAAGTTTATGTTATTTAAATAAGCAAATTTCCCCGAAAAAAAAATGTCTATCAATAGCTCAGGTAGTAGAGTGTTTGACTCCTAACATTTGCGTGCCAGTCCAAATCTCAGCGCTGGCAATTTTTTTTTTTTTGATTTTTTTATTAAAAAAAATATGCAACTGCAATAATAAACATGCAACCGTATTACTATTATTTGTATTTATTCATTTCTTAGTTTTACCTTTTTGCGGAATTGAACCTGTGCCTTTTTCATTTCATGAAATTGAAGGTGCTGCTTAGACCAGACACACATCATATATTTTATTTAAGGGAAAATAAAATATAGTTTCGTTTTTTTTTTAGTTTTCGTTTCGTGTATTGTGGAAGTTGGCATAAAAATATATGAAACGTCAAACAGATAATGTTTAAAAATATACGACATTATTTAAACGATGCAGGGGAACTATTATGATAGTTAATAATGCTACCGAAAAGTAATTCCTGATGGATCAAATGTTTGCAAGTCTTGTTGCATGACCTGTGGAGAGTAATCTTCATCAGACCACTCAGAACTACTTGAACGCTGAAGAGGGTTGCGAAGCGACAGCACACTATTCATAACTCCACAATTATGGCATAGGCGTCCACACAACATTACTTAAAACACACCCACCCTTAATGGATTACATTCATTCTTTTCGTGAAAGTCGAAAATATTTCTTATTTTTTTAAATTATGAAAATAAATTTAAATTATGTCAAATACATTGACATAAGGTTTTTTGAAATTATCGCATTAAAGCTCTATATTAGCATGTTAACAGCTCTATAACAGCTAGCTGCCATTATGCTGTATTGTGCTTGCTGGATAAGGGTTCGTATACAGTTGGTTTAGTATGATATAAAAGCTTTCTGTATATCGGTTTAGAAAATGCTTTTTTTATGAGCAATTGCAGCTAACTGTGCAATAGATGTAAATAAGCTTTTTTATAGCAGGATAAGGCATATAAAAACTATTTATATAGCTTGCTTTATAATAGTTGTAATTTTAACTAAAACAGCTATACTACAGCAAGCTGTACCAAATGCCATAGTAAGAGCTTTATCAAGTATTTTTATCCAGCTAATGGTTACTTGGGTAGTTTGTCATTTGATTATTTCCATCAATTTTTGGAAAAGTAATTAATCGAATGAGAACCTAATACATTGATAATTAGGGTATTCACAGTTTCATATTACTGGTACGCCATTGTACGAATACGACAGTACGGCAATGTACCACTTTCTGCTTGTTAAAATATTTCGTCAAATAAATGCAGCTGATTCTTATAAAATTAGGATTTTATTTATTGATTGATGTTATCATAAATATTCCTTCATTTGAAAATAAATACATATAAATTAACATTTTATGTGCACTATTTGTCTTCACATATTTCTTCATTTCACAAAATTCGACACCAAAAACATGCCTCAGAGCTAGTCTTAAATACAACACTTGTGGTATTTCATTTTTATAAAGGATGCAACAACAAATTGACGTTTCTGTGTTACTGTATCGTATTTATATTACATGGTATGAATACCGTACAAAAATACGATGAACTGTGAATACGCTAAATAATTTGGTGTCATATTTTACACGTGTATAGGTAGTTATAAGGGTTATAAGGGCTGTCTAGAGGTCAACTTACTGATGACGCCTTTTAATAGTTGACTTAAATATAACTTTTTAGTTATGTTTTCGAGAGCTAAAAGTCAACAAAGAGGAGGACATTCGTAAGGCTTTCAGATACCTTGTTGATCACTTTTACGAAAACATTCGGATATTGTTAACTTTTTAAAGTTTGCATAAAGTTAGGCTTTGGGCATCGTTTGTCTGGTTGGGAAGTGCCCAATAAGCAATGAGTTTAAAGTTCGATAAATTTGGAGAATTTTCTTTTACAACCAATGTGAATTTAAAGTCATAATCAAGCCGAATAAACGAATGTTATTTAAACGTTGGTTTTCGAAGTTAAAAGAACTTGAAACGAAATTCACTTGCCCGGTGACAACCAAGTGTCGTGATAAATTAAATGTCAACAATGTAAAAACTAATTTGTCGGGCTCTATGTAATGATTGGCAGTTGGCCAATCACATCCATATGAAGAATTGTCATGTGCAATTATACCATGTATCTAAATAACAATTATAAACAAAATATCTCATTCCAAACAAAAATTATAGTCATTTTACCATTTCAATTATATGACAGGTCGGTGTGGCAATCCAATCTTGTTCATTTTTAAATTGAAATCTATTCATAGTCCATGTATGCTTAGTGTAAAGTTTCGTTAAGATTGGCGAAAAACTGTATTTACGGCGAGCTAGAATTGACTTCTGTCCCACAGTGCAGTGTTCAAATTCGAGATCTGCACTATGGATAAAAATTAAGTAAATGGATTTGTGTATTTTTATGCGCCGTGCCCTTGCGTAACTATTTAATGTTGTTTTTTTGTCGCCCTTAAAATAGAGTAATGCGGAAACTAATTTGTCAGACTCTAGGTCTACCAAATGCAACGTGTATTTTGCACTGGTTAAAAAAAAACAGCAGTAATTGACAAAAAACCAAAAACTGGTTGGCCGACCGTTCAGCTTTTTCGGAAGCAGCCAAGCTTCCTCATCAGCGCTCCTGTATGCAGTTTGTGCTTAGCTAAACCTATAACTTCACTTTGTATAATGAATCGAATACGAATTCTGTCCTGCACAAAGTAACGAGAAAGCAAGCTGCCCCAAGTTTAATTTTTGTCAATTACTGTTGATGTGTTGCAACAAGTTCGTACAGGCGTTAGAGTCTCTACAGTGTTCAAATACGAGAACTGCACTTTGGATAAAAAATGGAACGGCGCATGAATGGAACGGCGCATAAAAATACACAAATCTGGCGATTTAATTTTTACGTTAAACTAAAAATTTGAGGTCGATGTCACCCTGCCTTATAATTCATTGGCACACATTTTTATAAAAGCGAGATTATAAGCAGTAGTAATGTTGATAGATAATGGCCGTTAGTGAAGTACGTTATTGACATTAGCTAGTACACATACCATTCCAACCGAGAACAGTTGAAAATAATAAAATTGAAATAATAAATAAAATAAGATAAATGAACAAAATATATATAATGCTATCGGTCACCCTGCTTTGCAGGGCGAAAATGCTATCGGTCATCGATGTTTCTGACCTGACATAGGGGAATCATTGGTGACATTTCCTGGGATATATTGCATTTGGTAGACCTAGAGCCCGACAAATTAGATTTTGCATTACTCTATTTTAAGGTCGACTAAAAACAAACAACATTAAATTGTGACGCAAGGACACGGCGTATAAAAATACACAAATCCATTGATTTAATTTTTATCCAAAGTGCAATTCTCGTATTTGAACACTGTAAAGACTACAGCCTATGCGAATTTGCTGCAGCACAACAACAGTAATTGACAAAAATTAAACTTGGTGCAGTATTTTCACCTTGCCTTCTCGTCACTTTGTGCAGAAAAGAATTCGCATTTGGTTCATTATACAAAGTGATGTTATAGGTTTAGCTGAGCACAGACTACATTCAAGACCGCTGATGAGGAAGCTTGGCTGCTTCCGAAACAGCTGTACGGTCGACCAACAAGTTTTTGATTTCTTGTCAATTACTGCTGTTGTTTTTTGTTAATGCATATAGCACGTGATGCAATGGTTTGTAGCATCTGTATATTAGGGTATTTAACAATTGTGCCAGAAACAAAAATCGTACGAGACACAATATATATACAAATTGGCGCACTGATCAACTCACTACTTGCAGCCGTGTCAGTGAAGGACGCTAGTGACAGTAAGCAAAAGGCCAGAGAATGAAGATCTGACACAGTGTACTTGCAGGCCCAGTGATCTGCTACTACACCCAGAAAAAAATCATGGTAAATTGATAGTATTTTAATAGAAAAACAATAATTTATACCATTAAAATTGGTCAATAGGATGCGTCCCATTAGTTCAGTAATATTGAAACTGGTAGTACAATGTGTGGTTGTACCATACATTTTATAATGTGATATTTTAATTACAATAAGAAAAACCTATACAAATTTAATGATACGTATTATTAATTTTATGGTATAGTCGAATTACATTTTCCTAATAATTTATTAAAACAAAAATGTATTTTAGTTAATTTATTGTATATATTATTTTATTTAAATGTCGAAATTGATATTCACTTTTACAACACACACATAAAAAAAACACTTCTTGCTGCAAAAGGTTAATACACATTTAATGTTTGCTTTGGTTTCCAATAATTGATTGTAGTACTTGAGTCTGCAGTTATTTTTGAGTCCGTTGCCATATTAGAAGTTTGATGTATTATTTATTTTCTGTAATAAATAAAAATATAAATATAAATAAATATGTAAATATAATTTATTTACATTAAATATATTGAGTCCTTACCAATGTCGCGTTTAATAATGTGGAATATTACAAAAAAATACATGCGATCATTTTGAGTAAACACGCAGAATGACGTACAAAACGAACATGTTTGTATTCGTTTTTGTGTTTTTTTTTTACACCACGTTTATTATTATAGGAGGAAACCATTAAAACAACAGTATTTATTCTATTTAAAATAATAATATTGAAATATTTAAATTTATGGTACTGAATTTTTCAAATACTATTGAATTAATTAGAAAACTTTTGATTTAAAAAGAAAAAACTATTAATACATGAAGCATAAGATCAATGGTCGTACCATAAAGTACTTAATGGTACATTTTCTTCTGAGTGTATATGCGTCACTGCATTCGCATAATCAGTGAGATGATTGTGGTTCGCTTGAATATGCAAACAAACAAATTAATTATATTTCTGCAGGTCAAAACACGAAAATCATCCCGAGAATTCTACTGCACGGAAAACCATCGAAGGCAGCATTAGTTTTGTGCTGGAACGTTGTGACAAATCATACTAAAGAATTGCACAATGTATGTTGCCAAGATTTACGAATACGTTTATGAAATATTAATATATTTTCATTCATACGCATCCACCATTGATATTTTGCGCGAACCTGGTAATGCAGTTGCGCAATTGGTTTCACTGATTTAATCTTCGCGGCACGTCGTTCATTTTAGCAGAAGTTCCTGTACACTGCGCAGGTGCTGCTGCAGATGTATGTTATCTCACAAAAGCGAGAATCTATTGTAAGACGTACTTTAATTCCTGTTAATATATAGTATTATAAGTTTACATACGTTTTCCTTTATATTTAAACCTTTAATTAGGGAAATATATGCACTTTAATTCAAGTTTAATTTGAAGTTCGATTTCAAGTTCAAAATTAAGTTAAACATCAAGTGAAGAATCACATTTAATTTATAGCTTAAAATTAAGTTGAAACTCGAGTCTATATTGAAGGTCGATTTAAAGTTTACGTAAAGACTAGATTCAATTGGATAAAAAGCTACCAGTTTTGCTGGAGAACGCTATGGTTTTCAGGGTTACAATTACAAAAATATGAACGCTTTTCTCCAGAAAATTTAGCACACATCAAATAACAACACATACATTTTCAGAAACAATATACATTTTTATTATAAAACATTTAAATACTTAAAACTAATTTACAAATTTGTTTTATTTATTCATAATACAAATATTTTATTTACTTAGTAATATATATAATTTTTATATTATTCATCAAACAATTCTCTTTTTTTGTGTAGTGTGTTTATATTTTTTTTTTAAACAAAAAGATTTTCTTTTAGTGTAGTGCGTATTTGAATTTTTGTTTATTTTATTTAGGAATTATTTTATTGGTATCAATGTATAATTTTATTTAAGTGTATAGATTTATTTTATTTAAATAGTTTTTATTTATTAGGTATTCATTTATTTTATTAAAATTATTTTTAAGTACAACTTTATTTATTTCTTCTTTCATTTATTTAAGTGAATTATTTTTTAAAGTCTATTTTTATTATATTTAAATTTTATTTTAGTGTATAATTTTATTTTATAAAAGTCTTATTTTTTTAAAAGTTTATTTTATTTAAGTATATTTTTTATATTGTATTTTATTTATCTAAGTGTAATTTTATTTATTTATGTGTAATATGAATTTTATTCAATTATAGTTTACTTTTAAGCTTTATTTTTCTAAGTGTCATTTTATTTATTTAAGTGCTATATTGATTTTATTCAATTTTAGTTTACTTTTAAGTTTTATTTATTTACGTGTAATTTTATTTATTTAAGTGTAACATTTATTTTATACAATTTTATTTTAATTTTGACTTTTATTTATTAAAGTGTAATTTTATTTATTTAAGTCTATAATTTTATTTAATTTTTACTTCTATTTATGATATTTTTATTTAAGTATTATTTTTGTAGTGTATAATTTTATTTAAGTATTGTTTTATTTATTTAAGTATTTTATTATATTATTATTTTTTTAAGTGTATAATTTTATTTATTCAAGTTTAATTTATTTTTATATAATAAAAAATTGAAAACATATATTGTATATTCTTTATTAATATTTTTTTATATTCTTTATATGTATTTAAATCTAGACTACAAACACTATGGATCCACCTTTCTAGTACCATTTTTTGTGCTCAATATCGCCTATCTCAAAATAATAATTTAACTCCCTTTTGTTTCACTTTTTTTATATTTTATTAATCTGTCTTTATTTATTTTACTTCAAATATTCTCTATTCTCTTAATCCAATTTTTTTACTCTTAATTTTGTATTTAAACGCCAGTAGTTTCTTCTGTATTTTATTTTTAATAACTCTTTAATTTTTTTATTTTATGGCGTATGTAAAGCCTTTTTACAAACATATAATTAAACAAATAAACTTGTAAAACACACATAAACATAAATATACATAAACTTAAATCTAACAATTTTATAAGTTTTATTTTATTTAAAGAAATTTATATATTTTTAATTTTTTGTATTTGTTTTATTTTTTTGGGTTTTGTTTCCAAAAATCAAAATATCAATTTTAATTTTCAAAATTATATATATATTTTTGTTTTTTTATTTAATTTTTTTTCAAATTTTTTTTTTTTTTTTTAAATTTAATATAATTTTAATTTTAAATGTTTAACAATTGGTTTTACCAAATTTCAATCTAATTTTTGTTTTAATTTTCAAACATTTTAATTTTAATTTTTTTTTTTATTTTAAATTTTAAAAATTCTAATTTCAAAAAAAAAATGTTTTTTTTTATTTCCAAAAATTTTTTTTTTTTTTGCCAATTTTGGAATGTTGTGTTTTATTTTTTTGATCAACATCCCTGCCGCTGCTGTTTGATGTCTGCTGCAGATGTTGATGTTGCACTCGTCGCTATTTTTGTTGTTCTTTTCGCTGGAGTTTTTGCATTCGTCGCTGCCGTTGTTGTTGCACGCGTTGCTGTTCGTTGTTGTTTTTTTTTGCAGTTTTCGCTGCCGTTGCTGTTGTAGCCGTCACTACGCGGTTAATACGCGGGTGATCCGCTGCCAATGGGCCGGCCGCTCTGCAGTACAAACAAGTTTGTGTTGTTTTATGTTTATTTATTATTATTTTTTATTTATTTATTTATTTATTTATTTATTATTCAATAATATTATCCAATTCAATTATTAATTTTTTTTTTAATTTTAACTGCACTAAATATTTTAATGCATAAACCCAATCCCCTTCATCAGCGATCTTTCTCTGCAGATTCTACATTTCAACACCCAATTGTACAAAACAACCAATTTGTACCGACTGGACCTTGAGCAAGTTAAGACAATATTTTAAAATAATCAAAAGAGATCGTAAAACAAAAACAATTAATTGTTAACGCAGTGCGCGGCGTTTGAAATCTAAGGGATTTTTATATTTTTTAAAAATAATAAAAACCCATTTTTATACAAAGTGCAGCCTACGTATTTGATTCTGTGGAAACTCTGCAGCCTATACGTATCAAATTGCTGCACGCAACAACAACTTTGGCAAAATCTTGAGTTGATGCAGTTTTTACATTTTTGCTTTTGGTTCTTTCTTCAATGCACATAATTCTTTTTGTGTTTATTGGAGAAGGAAAACTTAGGCGACTTGAAATGTAGAATCTGCAGAGAAAGATCGCTGATGAAGGGGCTTGGCTGCCTCTGAAACAGCTGTACGATCTGCCACTCAATGCATTTTGCCAATTGTTTGTTGTTTTATTTGTTGGTACAAAACACCCAATTTGTACCGACTGGACCGTGAGCACGTTAAGACAATATATTAAAATAATCAAAAGAGGTCGAAAAACAAAAACAATTAATTTTTAATGTTTAATAAAAAAAATAAGCTAAAAGTTTTTAATATAATTAAACATTAATGAACATTAAAAATTATTATACATATATATAAAATTTATTTACAAAATTAATAAATTTTGGTTTTTATGTTTTAAACATTTGGCTATAACGGATTAAAATCGGTACCTGCGTAGCAGAGTATTAACGGAAAGAAATCGGTGTAGCCCGTCAACTACGGCACGAAAACAAATAGTACCATTGAAACGGGGTTAAACGTATTATTATCGAAATACGGCATACAAACGGTCTCATGGAATATGACGGTACGCTTTCGTTCCATTTTAGTATCCACTTCGACGGATACATTCTCGTTTTCAGATTATTTATGGCTTTTCTGATCCACGGTTATTTCTAACTTTCTTTTTATTCAAATTAATACAAGCCAAAGTGTGTTAGCATTTAGCCGATGAATTTGGAAGAACAACTACTCGATCAACAATTTCCATGAACAACGGAAATTCCGTAGATCCGTCGAGATATCATCCAAAACTGTCCTCGTGGACGATATCGATATCAAAACAAAAAAAAAATGTTTTGGGGTAAACAGAGTCCACAAAATCAAGTATCCTGAGATCTTTGAAACTGCGTTCTATAAATTGCTCCGAAATTGTCAATACTAGCAATTGAAATGTTACGGTTCAAGCAAGCCAACTCAGCTGTGACAACAGGTCCCAGTTGTATTTTACATAACGGCTCAGATTAATATTAATATTATTATCAGCTTGTCATGCTAAAAAAACAAGTGGAAAAGAAGTACAAATTTTATGAAACTAAAAATAAAAAAATTAACTTCTAGTAGTAGAAACATAATTTTTTCAGAGTATTTTAACATAATTTGCTAATTCCGTATAAAATCCGTATTTTCATCAAATCCGTATAAAAATGCGTAGAAATACGGAGAAATCCGTATATCTGGCAGCAGTGGAGTGGCCTACCCTGGACTGTGAACGCAGTTTTTGATCGGCTGGCTTCCTCTAATGGTATTTGCCAGAACGCGTCTTTGAGGTCTACCGCCGAAATAAAATCATCTAACCTACTCAAAAAACCGTCGATGTTTGGTAAGGGGTGTGCAGTTTTTTTGGTCACCTTATTTAGCTCACGTGCATTACGACAAAGACGGTTCTTGGCTGGCTTTGTTCGACTAGCGTGGTTCGATTATTCCAACTCGCTTGATTGGCTAACTCAATCACGTCTAAGCCTAACATTCGGTCGAGTTCATCAAAAGTTAATTTTTGAATCGCAGGTGAGATCGGGTAATATCGCATCTTCTTTGGTGGTGCATCACCTGTATCGATCGAATGTGTTTCTAGATGAGTTTTCCCTAAACCAAATTTTGTAAAACATTTAAGCTTACTTTTGGCACTATCTAACATAAAATTCTGTTCCCTACCTAAGACGTGCATATTTAAACTTTCACTATCACTGTCATGTTCTACAGATATCTCATTAACACTGTTGGCAAAACATGGACTGATACCAAACGCTTTCCAAAAATCTATACGTAAATATAACTTTTGTGACAAAGACGGGACTAAATATAATGTTAACATTTTGGATTTATCATGACATTGAATTTTTACCCTAACATTACCTATAATACTTTGGGATTTTTCATCAGTTGTTTTGATGACTGATTTGTAGTCGAATATTAGAATATTCATTTTCTCCATAATTTCCATGCAATCTTTACCTAAACAGCTGACCGAAGCCCCACTATCCATTAATTCCCTAAAACTACTATTATTAATCTTAACTTCTAAATATGGTCTTATATCTACTTCTAATGGTAATCTAGCTGACGCAATTTCTTTGCGTTCAGATTTTCGGTTCTTATATCAACTCCTAGTTTAAATGATTTTCTTGTTTCACTATTTTTATCCATAAATATTTCCTCTTTTTTTATTATAATTTTTTTATCTTATGTGGTATGGTATTATTTCTCCTACTCTATTAACTTTTCTATTGGTGGCTGGCTCAGGTGTTCTATTAATAATTTTATATCCTACATCTGCTGGGACGGGTTTTGCCGAGAACATGAAGCCCCAGTTCCGCCATGTTCTGGGGACCGTTTCCCAAACACTTAGGACATTTAGGAGTTATCACTCCACCTAAACCACATTAAAACAAAATAAATTTCTCACACTAGACGGACACTCTGTTGTAAATTTTAGATAAATTATTTTAGAGATTTTAATTAAAAAAACACTTTTTAGTTTTAAGTTGAAATTACACTTTTATTGCTTTATTAACATTATTACCTCCACTTGAGGTTGACTAAACTACAATCTTTTAAATTGTAACGAAAGTTATTAACAATACCTTCGTTTCAAGCTTTTCTTAAATTCTATTTCATAATGTTCTAGTGAATTTTCACATTCACTCAATTTTGGTGTACGTGACTTTTGAAGAAAGTCCGACTTGCAGTTTTTGGCTGACACCAATTGCAAAATAGCGGTAGCCGCGGTAACTCAGTGGTTAGTGCGTTGGACTGCGAGCCGAAAGGTCCCCGGTTCAAGCCTGGACTGGGGCTAACAACATATTTTCATAGAAACATTTTTCTATACCGCGCTACCTCTCGGCAGTAAATGGCAAACCGACGAGAGTAAAACATTGCCTATGAAAAGCTCTCACCCGCCGTTCGGATTCGGCAATAAACTGTAGGTCCCACCACTTTGAGTACAAATATAACACGCACAGCTCAAAATGGTGATAAATCTCGGACTGTAGTGCCAAACTAAAAAAAAAAATGCGAAATAGTATAATTGTTGGAGAACCACTGTATATTTTAACATGGTGATAATAATGATAATATGTTATTTTAACAATTATAATATGTTTATTTTTTCTCTCATATATAAAAATATTTTTGAATATTTGAATGTTTCTCAATAATAATAATAATAATATTTTTTAGATAGATTTCTTCTATTTTATATATGTATTTTTTTATATACTGTTATTATTTTTTTTTTTTGTATATATATTTTATTTTATTTTTTTGTTATGTTTTTTTCTCTGTTTTTTTTATATCTTTGTTTATACTTGTGTAATATTTGTTAATACTTATAATGGTAATCTAACCGATTCAATACTTGAAATTGTATGATAATTAATATATATTTATATGGATAAACTTATGTTAATTATTTATATGTGTTTTGTTTGTGTATTGAGTCTTTGTGTGTTTATTGGTAGGTAGGGAGGTGTGAAAATTACATGAGTGACTTTTATACGCCCTACTGTTGGACCATTTTTTTTCTCTTGCTCTTCTGTGTGTTGGGTCGGATTTGCCTTGTTCAATTTCAATGTTTCGTTGTATGTATTGGGATGGATTTGTTGGGCTCTGATGGTTCTTGTGGAATTTGCAAATGGTGTTATCTCCAGTGGACGTCGTCAGGTTGATACGCTGGACTCTTAGTCGTTTAAGAGAGTTTTGGTCCCGTTGACTTGGTTGCCGATTTGTTCGAGATGAGTGTTCTTTTCTGCGATCTTGTCAAACATTTTGAATCATCTTGGTGCTCATGTCGTGTTATGTATGATATTAAAGATTTCTGAATTATTGAAAACTTGAAAGACAAGTTGATTTTTGAAAACTAGAGACAAGTTGATGAAACTGACGCCATTTTCGAAATTAGAGGTACAAATACATTGAAAAATTATTGCAAATTTTACTTTTGAAAAAAAGAACCATTTTTAAGAACCACAATTTTGAAGTGCAAAAATAATGACCACGGGCTGGCCACATGTTAACGTTTAAAAGTTACAACTTAAGCTTGTTCTATTAGCTTTAAAACGAGTAATTAACGGAGTTTTAAGCACTTCTAGTTCAAGAAATATTTAAATATGAACCGCCCTTTTTTCCAACTTTGAGCCACTGTATCTCTGGAAGTAGTGGTCGGAAAAAATAAAAAATGGTTAGACCAAGTCACGATACCTTTTATCAGTTGCCAAATTTCAGTTAAATCGAAAAGGAATTGAATTGGAAAAAATTTGACTTTTTTTGGTCGATTTGGTGTGGAATAGCCCATATATATTTTTTTTTTCTTCTATAAAAATTTAATCTTTTAAAAAAATAATATTTAATACCTATATATATATTTTCTCCATTTATTTACTAATATGTTTCCTCTTTTTTTTCCAATTCAATTATTAATTTTTTTTTTTTAATTTTAACTGCACTTAATATTTTTCCAGAGTTGCCAACTTGTCCATATTTTCACATATTAACCCTTAAAGGTTGCTGAATCTTGTCGTGTAATCAGTTTCTCTGTGAAAAATCACGTTCGTGAAAAAAACACAAAATTGTATGTCGTGTAATCGGTTTCTCTGTGAAAAATCAAGTTCGTGAATTATCGTGAAAACTACTCAAACATGACAAATTTTACAAAATTACGACATATCACCTTGAAAAACGGATCAAAAAAGGAACTTCCACAGTTGCCAACTTGTCCATATTTTCACATATTAACCCTTAGAGGTTGCTGAATCGTGTCGTCGGTTTCTCTGTGAAAAATCACGTTCGTGAAAAACCACAAAATTGTATTAAAAAAAACATATATACAATTTTGATCAGACGACTTCTCTGCCCATGATTGTGTTGTCCTGAATTCTCGCGGAAAATATATTTCACCATATTTTTTAAATTTTAAATTCTTTGTTTTTGTTTAGTTTTTTATTTCTATTAAAATTTTAATACTTAATACCTGTTTTTTTTTTATTTTATTTATTCTACTATTATATTTTCCTGTTCCCTTTTTTTTAAATTTTAACTGTACTAAATATTTATATATCTCTCTTTTTTTAAATTTGAATACTAACTAATATTTTTCTTTTTCTTCAAGTAATTTAAATTATTATAAGTAAGTTCTTCAAATTCATTTCTTATATTTAAACTTATTCAAATTGAATTATATTAATGTACAAAGTACCTATGATTTCTCTGCATGTAATTAAATATAATTGGAATTGCGATTTATTTTTTAAACATGTTTAATATGTTATTATATTATTTTCGTGTATTAAATAAAAGTCATATTATATGATATTCATTTTCATTGTTTATGGTATCAAAACAAACTGCAAGATCTGCATTTATATGCCAGCTACGAACGCTTGCTTAGTGTATGATATACGTACGTTAGTACAAATTGCATATGTGCTTCAGCATGAATCACTTGGGTGGAATGACCATTTTCAAGGTTTGATAGCTTGCGCTATTAATATAGGTCAGTAATGCAATTGTGGTTTTGGATTATCTGTATTGAATACGACAATTTTATGACGAGTTTTCATTTAATTTTATATGAAGGCAATTTGTTTCTTTTGCTTAATTTATTTCTTTTCTCAATTGATGATTATCTAACTTTAAAATTATAAGTTCTTCTCCTAAAATAGTTATATATATTTTTTTTATTTTTTTATTACTAAATTATTATTTTTAATGTGTCCAATGTTTTTTTTCTTTTGATTTTACTTACTGTTTTGCTAAACTATTTATATTTATTCCTTCCTCTAAATGATGAGTTATTTAAGGTTTTATTTAATGATTACTCTATACCTTATGGTTAGATTTATTTTTCTATCATAATGTTGCAATCTACGAGTTTAATTGTCAACGGAAAGCTAATAGCTTTTATATTGTTACTTTTATTGGTCTTAATTAAGGGTAATATTATAATATTTTTAGTTTTAACGGCATACACTATTTGTTATATTTAACAAATTATTATGAATTTTCTTATCTTTGTTTTTGACCAATATCGTCGTGGTCACTGGCCCACTTCCATCTACGACCACGTAGGGTCCCTTCCAAATTGGAGAGAACTTATTCTTCCTGGTTTGGTTTTTTATTAAATTGATTTTGCCTGGCGATCTCGTGTGATCTTATTGTAGTCCTCTGCGTTATACAAAGGTGAACATTTACGCTCTAAATTCGTAGGCATGTCGAAATCAAACCCGTACAACGTACGGAATGGTGTTTGACCCGTCGATGTATGCACCGTGAGGCGACGATAAGAAGGCGACATGCATCGCAGAATTTAACCATTGGTCCCAGTTTGACCCATCCACTTTAGCAAAACTACGTAAATATTCAGCTGGTGGACGATGACTTCGTTCGAATGACCCATTAGCCTGTGGATGGTAGGGTGTTATATGTAATTTTTTAATTCATAATAATTTACATGTATCCGAAAACTGTTTGGAAACGAACTTCGATCCATTGTCTGTAACCAATACTTTGGGTATATTGTGGCGTGTAACTATTTCGTTGAAGAATGCTTTTGCTACGGTGTTGGCTTCCGCATCGGGTATAGCCACACAGCACATAAATTTAGAAAAATCGTCCTGAAACGTTAAGATGTATTTATTCCCTGAAATAGTTTCAGGCATAATACCCACCAGGTCCATGTACACTTTGTCAAAGGGTCTGACTGGCGTATCAGTTAGAACCATTGACATCTTCGTCAGCCTTGAACTCTTGTTTACCTGGCATTTTGAACAATTTTTCACATAAACCTTTATTTGCTTCTGCATATCCTTACTTCCTTCCATCGTGAAAATCTTTAATTACCGTTTCTATGTCCCGAGGTTCAGTTAGAATTATTATATTCTCATTTTCCTTTGTTATCAAATCGTCAGGATCGCATTCTGACTGCTTCTTATCGTCTTCCTTGTCTCTTTTCATAGTTTTCGAACGTGTTTGTACTACAACTACTTTTTCAGTATTATTCGGTATGCGGCTAAGCGCATCCGCGTTTAAATTACTTTTCCCGGTTTGTAATGAATTTCGAAATCATATTCCGATAATTTGTGTCGGAAACGCGCAAGACGTGATGTCTGATCTTTTAAGTTTGCTATACCCTTTAGGGGCTGATGATCTGTATAAATTTTAAATGGTCTTCCCAAAAGATATGCCCTAAAATTTTTTGTTGCCCATACAATTGCCAAAAATTTTTTATCTATAGTAGAATAGCGCATTTCCGCTTCGTACATACTGGCAAACGCGATCGGACGGTCGCTTTCAACTTCACCTTGCGAAAGAACCGCGCCAATAAGTTTTAAAAACGATTCCTGAAAATTGTCGTTCCAATGGTCGCGCCCTTATTAAGCAAACAGTTTATTGGTAATGACAATTTTGCCATACCTCCTATAAATTTTCTGTAATAATTAATTTAGACTAAAAATTTGTAGACGCGGTAGTTCAGTGGTAAGTGCGTTGGACTGCGAGCCGAAAGGTCCCCGGTTCAAGACTGGACTGGGGCTAACAACATCTTTTCATAGAAACATTTTTCTATACCGCGCTACCTCTCGGCAGTAAATGGCAAACCTACGAGAGTAAAACATTGCCTATGAAAAGCACTCACCCGCCGTTCGGATTCGGCAGTAAACTGTAGGTCCCACCACTTTGAGTACAAATATAACACGCACAGCTCAAAATGGTGAGAGAGCACGGCCGAAGTTCTTATAGGACTATAGTGCCAAACTATTATTATATTATTGGGTGGAATGACCATTTTCAAGGTTTGATAGCTTGCGCTATTAATATAGGTCAGTAATGCAATTGTCGTTTTGGATTATCTGTATTGAATACGACAATTTTATTTTCCTATTTCTCAGAAGTGGAATATTTTTTACACACTCTACTTTGGATGGGTCTGGTAGGGCACCTGCTTTCTGTTTAATTCGAAATGATCAACACCTGTACTGAAAGCAGTCTTTTCTTTGTCACTATCTTCAACTAGAACCACTTGCTAAATCTAGTGTTGAAAAATACCGACTATGACCTAACTGATCTAATATCTCATCTATTCGTGGTATAGGAAATACCTGTTTGATGGTGACGTCATTTAATTTTCGGAAATCTATAACCAGTCTCCATTTCTTATTGCCATCTTCATCGCCCTTTTTAGGTACCAATAATAATGGGGAATTCGAAGGCGACATGTTTGGTGGAATTATTTCACGTCTAACATCTTTGATACTTGTCTATTAATCTCATTTCTATGCATATGCGGAAGTTTATACTGTTTCTGATTTATTGGTGGCTGATTCCATTGTGTGTGTATTTCATGTTTTAATATCGGAGTGAATGTTAATTCATACCCTTCCAAATGAAAAACGTCATGATATGACAAGCAAATATTTTGCAAGATGCAACTTCTTCTTTATTTAATGATTTATCGATCTTTACATTCCCTAATAATCTATCAATTCTATTTTTTATAATTACCGAGTTTATTGTAGAACTCGCCTTTGTTGCTTCTTTATATTTGTTAAAATTTGAAAATTGTGGCTTGAAATTGCTATCAATGGTCACGTCCCAATCGGTGGCATTTAAAATTGATGCATATGCTCTATTTCTTCTAACTTTTGTTAAACTCTCTCCCAAATATACTCCTGGATGAATTTCCTGTTTGTGCAACAAAACTATAGGAATTCTTGTTCTTAACGGCAGTGATACAACCATGGCCTTTCTGGGCTGTACCCTGATTTGTTGATTAAAATTAATATTTTCTATGTCTTACAATAATTGTAATGGAAATTTAACAAGGTGATTTTTGTCTTCATTGAAAAAGGTAATTTTTTTATTTAACGCATTTATTATAGATCTGTCAGAGATAGTCAGGAGATTGTCACGACCGACTATTCCATCTGCTGCTATTCCTTGTTCAAGTGACACAACGTGTAGCGTCAAACTCAGGTTTTCTATGTTTGTGTGCCGGATCTTAGTGAAGCCTAAGGTTCTAACGCATCCACCAAAAGCACCACTCAGATCTTTCTGAATATTTTTATTAAAATTCGGCAAATTTGCCATCCTATTTTCTTTAATCAGGCTGGCCTCAGCTCCAGAATCCACTAACAGAGTAAGTTTTCCATTTTTTGCTGCCTCGCAAGGTACTTCAATGAACACATCACTCGTATCGGATATCTTGAAACACTCTCCATGCCGGTTAAATATTTTACGATGCATGCCTAATTGTGAAGCAAATTTCATTTTCCTCGACATAAATTTACTCTTAAAATTATTAGCAATTAAAGACAATTTAATTTTAAAAATCGTGAATTTATTATACATTTCTGACTATACAACGCATATAGCGCTAATAATAAAAAGAAATTTTTGTTTTTTTTTCGACCTAAAATAGAGTTATTGCATAAATATTGTTTTTGCGGGCTCAAGGTCTTGCCAGATACAAAGTGCTTTGTACTGGGGGGTTAAACAAACAACAATTGACAAAAACAAAAAGTTGTTTGCTGACCGTACAGCTGTTTCGGAAGCTGCCAAGCTTCTGCATCAGCGGTCTTCTGCACAACTTCTGCATAGCAAGGCCTATAAGATCATTTTGTGCGATGAACTAAATGCGAATTTAGTACAAAACAAAACAACCAGGCAAAACATGGAAAAATTGCACCAACTTTGTGCTTGTCAATTGTTGTTGTCGCATTGCAGCAAGCATCATATAGGTTGTAGTGTCACTACAGAATCAAATATGACCACTTACGCTTATTAAAAATTAAAATCTCACGATTTTATGATATTTTTATGCGCTGTGCCCTGCGAATGTATAAATATTTGTTTGTTTTTCGACCTAAAATAGAGTTATTGCAAAAATATTGTTTTTGCGGGCTCAAGGTCTTGCCAGATACAAAGTGCAGAAGACCGCTGATGAGGAAGCTTGGCAGCTTCCGAAACAGCTGTACGGTCAGCTAACAACTTTTTGTTTTTGTTAATTGTTGTTTGTTTCACTCCCCAATACATAGCACTTTTTATCTGGCAAGACCTTGAGCCCGCAAAACCAAAATGTTTGCAATAACTCTATTTTAGGTCGAGAAACAATCAACAATTTATACATTCGCAGGGCACAGCGCATAAAAATATCATAAAATCGTGAGATTTTAGTTTTTAATAAGCGAAGTGGTCATATTTGATTCTGTAGTGACATTACAGCCTATATGATGCTTGCTGCAATGCGACAACAACAATTGACAAGCATAAAGTTGCTGCAATGTTTGCATGTTTTGCCTGGTTGTTTTGTGCTTGTACTAAATTCGCATTTAGTTCATTGCACAAAATGATCTTATAGGCCTTTCTATGCAGAAGTTGTGCAGAATACCGCTGGTGAGGAAGCTTGGCAGCTTCCGAAACAGCTGTACGGTCAGCCAACAACTTTTTGTTTATGTCAATTGTTGTTTGTTTCACTCCCCAGTACATAGCACTTTGTATCTGGCAAGATCTTGAGCCCGCAAAAAACAATATTTTTGCTATAAAAAGAAATATTGAAATTACTTCATTGCATACTATACTCGCCCCTGTACGGAATGTATCCACAGTCTTGCCAGCCGTTTGATATAGAATTCCCAAGTTTTTAGGGCAGTTAATTACAACTTTCTTTCTTTGATTTACTTTTGATTTTATTATTCTTGATTTTTAACTTCCGATTCAATTGGTTTTACTTTCTTTATAATTTGTTTATTTTTAATTTCGTTAATTCGTATATTCTGTTCATTATTCGCGTCAAGTTGTTTATTATTATTATTTAGTTCATTATATGTTTTTGTTGGAAGATTTCTATCTTCATTAATATGTATTTTTACTTTTTGTTCTTAATTTTCTGCGTTAATAATATTCGCTGTTTTATTTTGTTGTAGTGTCCTCTTTGAAACTTCTACAACTACTGGCCTTACTACACTATTTGCTAGGGGTCCCCAGGTTAGTTGCTTGGACTGGGCACCTGGTAGTTTCCCTATGGAATGCTATTAATGTACCATGCATCATATTTGTGTTTGGCATAACAAGTCATAATAACATGTCCGTCCTTTCTGCACCAAGTGCAATATTTAGCGGGCCTGTTTTCAAAATTCCCATTACCATTATTTCCTTGAAAAACTTGTGTATCGCGTTTAACGCGACAGTCCTCCTCGACGTGTCCCTCTCTATGGCACCAATCGCATCTCAATCCTGGAGCACCCCCGCCTTGGTTCTGGATACCACCTTGACCATTCACGTGAGGTACGGGTGGCTGACTTCCTTGGGGAGCAGTATGTCCTGGAAAACCATTCCGACCCGAACGATCTGAACACTGTTCATGTCCATAAGTACGACAGTCACTGCAATAAGGAGTGTTTCTTCGTGTATGACATTCATCCCTCAAAAGTCTGCTTCATACCTACATTTTGTGTTTTCTCTTCCGCCTCCTGTTTTTCATTGCCTTGGCCACCTGGTGCATTACGATTATTTGGTATGAAGGCCGATGAGGGCTGTTGTGTATCATAATCGTAGAGTTCACAGCTTACATATGATCCACTGTTGTGTATCATAATCGTGGAACTTACAGCGTGCTTATGATCCACAATATAACATAACCAGTATATTTTTCTTTATGGCATACTTTTAGGGTTAAGCATTATGCATGTTAAACACAAACAGCTTTTAATTGTCTTGGCGCACACCGCTTAACATAGCACAGGTATACACGCCCACGTTAAATAGGTCACTCAGATCACACATAAATGCTGTCTTAGTTATTTTAGAATGATGAAAGTACTCAATTTATTGTGAAATTATAAATACGCTGACTAAGTTATTTTAGCATGATGAAATTACTCAATTTATTGTGAAATTATGAGAATACGAGGTGTTAAGTAGAAGAAGACTAAGAATCAATTGTTTTCGATAAGCTGAACTGTCTACAAATAAGTGTTAAGTATAAGTGTATCCAACTTTTAAAGAGAAATGAAGTGTCTTAAAGTAAAAAAGACCCGATTGTTTTATATAATATAAAGAAAGTAAAAAGGACTCAGTAAGTATAAATAGGATCAAGTTAAAGTCCTAGTAGAAGAACGTTTAACATACAACATTTTGGCGCAGCCGGTTTTCGGACCATACATCAACTCCCAAGGGACGAGAAGGACTGGATGGAGATTAATATTGGAAGAAATAACTATTTTGGATCAGGGAAAATATTTTTTGTATTTGTAAGTATTGTGAAAAATAGTGGATACATGCGGTAAAAAAAAAAAATGTGAATTTGTGATATAAAACATAAGAAATATTTGAGAATTTTAATAAGCAAAAAATAATGGAATTATGAAAATTGACATTTGTAAAAATAAAATAAAGAACAATTGAAAATTTTGAAATAAATTGTGGAATAAAATAAACTTTTAATAAAACTGTGAAATAAAATTGTGAAATGAATTATATAAATGATAAAATTTTATAAATCAGGAAATTAAATAAGTAAACTTAATGTTTTATAAAATTGATTAATTGATATATTGAAGAACATTTTTAAAGTAATTGTGAAACATTATAAAATAATTTAAGACATTTAATGATAATGATTAATAAAATTGTAAATTTAAATAAATTGAATAAAATAAGAATTTTGATACAGCAATGTTTTTATAATGTCGCGAAATTAATTAAAGAACAAAACTGGAAAATTAAAAAAAAAATTGAACAAATAAGTTAATTTAGGATTCATAAATAATATGTTGATATGATTTTGAAATATAGATTAAAAAGTTTAAATAATGAAACATAAAAATGTGATAAATAAGGTAGTAAAAAATTTAATAGATAAATTAAATAATGGTTAAAAGTTGATTTAATATGAAACTAGTAAAAACAAAATAAATAATTTATTTAAGAAAGGTGTAGTTAATTATATGATTAAGTAAATGGAAAAATAAGAAACACTAATAATGGGTACTGAAAATGTATTGAAACACGTTCATTACGTTGTTCCTTACTTTTCTGGGGCGGAATATCCATTATTAGAAACAGAATTATATAAATTTATTGAATATTGTGAAACAGCTAAGCTTAAAATTAAGGAATCATATAGTGAAGAATTTATTAAATACGTTAGGTTACGTTTGGAGGGAGATGCCTATAAATTAGTAAAGTCAAAACAGTTTAAAAAAATAGAAGAATTATACGAGTTGTTAAAAAATACGTACTTAAATGAAATTTCTTTAGAATTAGTACTAGAAGAGATTAAAAAGGCTTATCAAAATAGTAACGAGAGTTTGAGAATGTTTGGTAGACGATTAGATGAGTTGCAATCCATGGCTTTGGAAATTGCAAGTAAAAAATACAGTAAAAAGATAAGTGAGGATGAAGTATTCAGATTAGAATTACAGAGCTCAGTGTTGATCTCTTTTAAAGTAGGGGTGAAGGATCCAACTATAAATGTTGTATTGTTGGGTAGTAAGTCAGAAACATTAGATGCATTGTTGGAAGAAGCTTTAAATATACAGGCTGTTATGCAGGAAGTATAAGGTCGGCAGAGGATGGATATAATTATATGGAAAAAACACAGTCAAGCGTAAAATCGGAAAATAAATTGCAACAAATAAATAATGAAAGCAACTATAAAAGGAGTGTTCCAACATGTTCATTTTGTAGTAAATTGGGGCATACAAGGGATGATTGTATTATTAGAAAAAATATGCCTTTCTGCTACGAATGTGGAACTTATGGTCACGAATCCAATTGGAGATGTGCGAATAATAATAGTAATATAAGACAGAAAGAGTTAGGAATTGTAGATAAGACGTCGGAGGAGACTGTGATCAAATTTACTACTCCATTGCATTTCCATAGAACAGAGGAGACCAATGAATTAAAATATGAGGAAGAAGAAGGTGATCGCATAATATGCAGTGGGCATGGAGATAGCTTGGGTTTATCTAATGTAATTGACGTTTTCATTGAAGTACCTTGCGAGGCAGCTAAAAATGGAAGACTTATTTTACTGGTAGACTCAGGAGCTGATGCCAGTATAGTAAAAGAAAATGCAATGACAAATTTGCCAGACTTTAACGAAAATATACAAAAGGATTTAAAAGGAGCTTTTGGTGGGTGTGTTAGAACATTAGGTTCCACCAAAGTCCAACATAGGAACATAGGGCGCTTAAGTTAAATGCTACATGTAGTGTCACTTAAACAAGGTGTATCAGCTGATGGAATAATCGGAAGTGACAATTTATGGAATCGATCTGTAATAAATGCGATAGACAAAACAATAACATTCTTTGATAAACATAAAAACCATATTATAAAAGTACCAATGAAATCGCAGACAGAAATTCAAAATATTTTTTACAATCAACAAATTAAAATTCAAGCGAGAACCGCAAAGATAGTATCATTACGTTTAAAAACAAAAATGCCAATAGTGTTAATACATAAACAAGAAATTTTTCCAGGAGTATATTTGGGCGAAAGCATATCGAATGTTTCAGTTTTAAATGCTACGGAAACAGAAATTATAATAGACAGTAATTTTAAACCAAAATTTTCGAATCGGATACCAATAATTCTACAATAAATAGCATAAATTCAGTAAACATTACAAACAGAATTAATAAATTATTAGAAGAAATGAAAATTGATGAGACTTTAAATAAAGACGAAATCACATCTTTACAAAATGATGATGATGTTTTTCATTTAGACCGCGATGAATTAACATACACGCCAGCGCTTAAACATGAAATAGCAACACAGTGGAACCAGCCAATACAAATTGCCACACACTCATAGAGATGAAATCAACAGACAGGTTAATAAAATGTTGCATGCCGGCATTATATCGCCAAGCATATCACCCTGGAATTCACCGATGTTGTTGGTTCCTAAAAAGAGCGGCAAGGACGGTATCAAAAAGTGGAGGCTAGTAATAGATTTCCGTAAATTGAACGACGTGACAATAAAACAAGTATTTCCGATTCCTCGAATCGACGAAATATTAGACCAATTTGGTCACAGTCGCTATTTTTCAACTTGAAGAAGGGGATAAGGAAAAAACAGCTTTTAGTACAGGACTGGGTCATTTCGAATTTAACAGAATGCCATTTGGCTTAACAGGTGCACCAGCTACCTTCCAATGAATAATGAACCACATATTAACAGGTTTACAGGGTATAGATAGCTTTGTTTATCTTGATGATATAGTGGTGTACGGAAAAAATTTAGCTGAACATGAGCTTAGGCTGAGTAGAGTATTGCAGAAATTAAGGGAACACAATCTAAGATTAAATACAGAAAAATGTCAGTTTTTGCGTCGCGAAGTTGTCTATTTAGGACATAAATGTACGGAGCAGATGCCCTGCCAGACCCCTCAAAGGTTGAATTCGTGAAAAATATTCCGGTACCAAGAAATAAAAAAGAAGTACAAGCGTTTTTGGGATTAATTAATTATTACAGAAAATGTATAAACAATATGGCAAAATTATCATTACCAATTAATAAGTTACTTAGAAAGGATGTTAAATTCACTTGGACCGACGATTGTCAAAATTCATTTATTAAACTAAAAGAATCAATAATTTCACCACCCATTCTCGCATATCCAGATTTTACAAACCCTTTTTTACTTACAGCAGATGCAAGTAACGAAGCAATAGGAGCGGTACTGTCACAAGGCAAAGTAGGGAGCGACCGACCAATAGCATTTGCTAGTAGGACATTAAATGGAGCAGAAACAATTACTCCACCATTGAAAAGGAATTTTTAGCTATAGTCTGGCAAAAACCAAAAAACAAGTGAGCACGCCAGTACTGGATGAAATAACAACAGAAACCAAGAACGAATTAAACTCAAGTCTACTATTAACTGACCCAGAGGAAATTAAAATTGTTATAAAAGACTTTAATGACTCAGCATTAGGGGGTCACCAGGGCGCAGTGAAAACATATTTTAGAATCAGAAAACAATTTAAGTGGAAAGGTATGCAGAAACAAATAAAAGATTACGTTAAGAATTGTCAAAAATGCCAAGTAAATAAAAGTTCTAGGCTTACTAAAATGCCAATGGTTTTAACTGATACGCCTGTACGACCATTCGATAAAGTATACATGGATCTTGTAGGTATTTTACCGGAAACTATATCTGGAAATAAATATATATTAACTTTTCAAGATGATTTTTCAAAATATATGTGCTGCGTAGCTATCCCAGACGCAGAAGCAAGCACTGTAGCAAAAGCATTTTACGACGAAATTATTACAAGACATAACATACCAAAAGTATTGATAACCGACAATGGTTCGAATTTTGTTTCAAAATTATTTTCGGACACGTATAAATTGTTAGGAATTAAAAAGTTACATATTACGCCATATCATCAACAGGCCAACTGCTCTTTGGAACGAAGCCACCGACCATTAGCAGAGTATTTACGAGGTTTTGCGAAAGAGGATGGATCAAACTGGGACCAGTGGTTAAATACAGCAATGCATGTACACAATAATACAATGCATATGTCCACCGGGCAAACGCCTTTCCGTACTTTATACGGTTACGATTTTGAAATGCCAACCAATCTAAAACGCAAATGCTCACCAGTATATAATACCGATGATAGCAACAAGCTATTAAAATACCAAATTCAACGCACACACGAAATCGTACGACAAAATCAAGCCAGAGCCAAAGAAAAATCTAAGCAAAGCTATGACAGCTCATTACACCCAATAACATTCAAAGTAGGCGATAAAATTTTACTAAAAAATCAAAATAGGAAAAATAAATTTTCACCAGTCTGGGTGAAAGTACCCTACGAGGTACTTTCAATAATAAGCCCTGTAACAACTGAGATTTGTATCAAGGGTAAAGGGAAAAAATTTCATAATAATTTGTTAAAAGCATACAACAGTATAGTTATGTAGAATTAAATAAACACTGTCTGCAACAAGAACCAATAATTTTTAACATCATTGAAATAAAGTCAAATAGTTAGTGCAGGACAGAATAGCTAAGTATTACATATTGAAATTGAATTGAAACTACAAAATAAATAAAGAATATAGAAAAACCATAATTTTTTTTTAAATGAAGATATTAAATAAATTAATTTTAAATAATTTATAAAATCCAAAAAATGTCAAGTATTATTGTCGAAATACAAATCGCAGAGAAAATAGCTATGTATTAATTGAAGATGACTAGCATTGAATATAAACAAATAACAAAATCAAATTATTGCGAACAAATGTGCGAACAAATGAGCACCATTGTAAACGGACCCAGCATAAAAAGATCATGTATAGCAGCAACACGTGAGACCACGGCAATAATAGCCACACTACAGAAAAATGAAGAAATAATTAAGCGCACAATAAAAAGTAACCGACAAAAGAGATCACTCAATTTCATTGGCGAAGGACTCAACTGGGCTTTTGGACTGATGGACAATAAAGAAAGAGAGACTATCTATAAACACCAGAATAATATTGATGAAAATGAACATAAAACATAAGAAATTATGAAAAGACAAATTACGGTGATTTCATCAAATTATAACAAGATAGCAGAACCCTTACTGAATTCCTTGAAGGAAGTCGAAAATCTGCAAAATGTGTTAAACATAACAATAAGAACACAAAAATACATAAATGAAAAAATAAACCAACAAGTTAGTCATTTACTATTCATGATGGATACCTTGGAAATTCAATCTACAATTAATGCAAACCTAATCGAAGTTCAAGGACAACAGCAGATGGAAATGGCAATCATAGATGATCTATACAAGGGACGATTACACCCGACAATTATAGACCAGAGCGAGTTAGATGAAATGCTGACCAGTCTCACGTTAAGAGGAAAGGAGAAGTGGTTCATACAAAAATCATTCGAAATGCACCGTGCATCAACAGTACGAGTTTTTCCAGACACAGACGGCCTAATAATAGTCATCAAGACACCACTACCTGATGATTTGTTGTTCACATTATATAGAATTTACCCAATACCCACAAATATTAATGAAGAATGGGATGCATTGGTTAAAACAACATATGACTACATATCAGAAGCAGAAGACCGGAGCAAATACATAGGTCTATCGAATGAAGATCACAGCAAATGCATTTTGGTTAGCCAACATACGGACAAAGAAATTACACTAAAACGTCCAGGAACCATGCTAACAACTAGCAACACACTATGTGAAGTCGCGCTGATTCAACACAGAACAGATATTAAAGATACCTGTGAACATGTTGCAATAAAAAGGAGTTCTGGCCTAGTAGTTAAACTATGGACACCAAACACATGGTTGTATAAATTCAATACACCAGCCTTTTTCGAAGCAGTTTGTGGGTCAAATATAGCCACATTGACACTATCCGGCCTGGGTTGGATGTCCATAAATGATGCTTGCAACATACACAACAAAGAAATGATACTGCCATATGAGTTTACACATCAAAGCATTAGGAATATAACATACAAGAAGGAAGAACATACGGTTATGATAGAAAATTTACAAGGCAATTGGTCATCATTATCATTTTCAAATATATCACAAACATCGTTACCGATCTTGGTGTCGCATTGGAGCAGCATTAAGAGATGGGCATCGTGATTTCGACGAAATATTACTACAATTAACTGATAACCAGGAACGCAAATAATTACTTAATTGTCAAAATGAAATAACGAAAACCGGTATGTCTTACGGCATATTAATGCTGATATTAAAAATAATAATAGCAGCATATGTATTATACATACATTACTACTTGACAATTAAAAATAAAGCAACAATAAAAGCAGATGAATTTAATACAAATAAATCACCAATAGCAACAATAGATGTAGAAGCGGCTAAGGAAAACCTTGAAATGGTGTCAAATACATTTCCCAGCAAGAAATCCCCACTCGAAAAAATCGGTTCATTGCGGAAATCAACAACGCAGAAACCAAACACCACAACACCCATAGCAAGTCAACGAACGAAGTCACATGAAATAGAAGCCAATACGTCAGAAACAACAACAACGCATCGAACTACCGCAGAACAGCAGCAGTCAGCAACGAAAACATCGGGACCAGGTTTTTATTATATATAACTGGAAATTACAATCCTTAATTTACTAATATCCATTAAATATTATATAAGTAAAGATCATAACTTCATAACAAATAGAACTTAACGTAATTTATACCACATAAAACAATGTAAAAAGAAAAAACTATTATTCTTTTTAATAATAATTTTCTCTTCAGAAATAATTAAAATAATACAAAAGAAAAAAAAAACTATTATTCTTCTTAATAATAGGTATGTTGTGTATCATATCATATGGGAGGTATGTTGTGTATCATAATCGTAGAGGTCATAGCTTACATATGATCCACTGTTGTGTATCATAATCGTGGAAATTACAGCGTGCTTATGATCCACAATATAACATAACCAGTATATTTTTCTTTATGGCATACTTTTAGGGTTAAGCATTATGCATGTTAAACACAAACAGCATTTAATTGTCTTGGCGCACACCGCTTAACATAACACAGGTATACACGCCCACGTTAAATAGGTCACTCAGATCACACAAATAAATGCTGACTTAGTTATTTTAGAATGATGAAAGTACTCAATTTATTGTGAAATTATAAATACGCTGACTAAGTTATTTTAGCATTACTCAATTTATTGTGAAATTATAAGAATACGAGGTGTTAAGTAGAAGTTAAGTATAGACTAAAAATCAATTGTTTTTGATAAGCTGAACTGTCTACAAATAAGTGTTAAGTATAAGTGTAACCAACTTTTAAAGCGAAATAAAGTGTCTTAAAGTAAAAAAGACCCGGTTGTTTTAAATAATATAAAGAAAATAAAAAGGACTCAGTAAGTATAAATAGGATCAAGTTAAAGTCCTAGTAAAAGGACGTTTAACATACAACAGGGCTCATTGAAATGGACTCCAAACCTGTCTATGCCCGTTAACTCTGCTAACTCCATTTGTATCGTCGCATGGTCCAATGCCTCTACCACCAATTCCTCCAGTGTTGTTTGCCTACTGCTCAACATGAGCATCCGCAAAGTGTAATCCCGAAGTCCTAACTTAAGTGAGCTTTTAATTAAATTATTCAATTCATTAACGAACACGTCGTCTTTCGTATCATTATATTTACATTTAATCGTGCTTAATGCTGCCCACTGCAAGTTAACCAAACGCCTCGAAAATGATCTAATATTTTCCCCCGGATACTGAGATGCCTTTCTAATGTCACATTGAATGGCATCAACTGACCTACATTCCAAGTACGTATTTCTTAACAGGCTGTATAAATCATCTATTGTGTTAAACTCCTTTGAACTTACTAAGTTAAAAGCATCTCCCTGTAAACGAACCCTAACGCCCTAATAAACTCCGTCATTTGTGCAGGCTTCAGTTCTGCCCTCACCACTTCACATCCTTCAATAAAACGGTGAAGATCCGTTCTCAGCGATGATGAGTCTGCACCTGCAAAATCTGGCACCGTATTTTTAACGAATTTCGCGACTTCGCCTAATCCCATGTTGCCCTGTGTTGTGATATTGTCACTCTCTATGGTATCCTTGTGGTATAAGGATGTTTCGTGCGCTGTCTTAATTATATTCTTTTTTTTCAAATCGGTTTTCTATTACATTGGTAAAATAAAATAATTTAATTTTTCCAAATAATATTCCCTGAATTATCGAGAAAAAAAAATTATGTTTATATTGGGTTACTCAAGATTGTAAAAAAAATGTTGACATAAAATGATTTTTTAATATAAATTTTTTGTTATTTTCAAAATCATAACAGCAATCAGTGCTGTGTTTTGACGCTTTAAAATTTAATCAATTAATTTAGTTTTTATTTGTTACACACTGGAGGGTCCGTAGTTTGAAATCTAAGTGTTATTTCAATTATTATATTGTCCTTTTTCTTTTCAGACAATTTGTAAAAATTTGATTTTTAATAAAAATATTTTTAAATTAAAATAGAAATGTCAAGTGTATATTTATTATTTAGAATGTTATAAAATATTAACATTTCTTGAATATTTCTAAATGTTACTTCTGACAACACATTCAGAAAATATATTGATTTTTGTTTTATAGCATTTTATTTTTCATTTAATTTGATATAAAAACTGATTCTCTTTATCAACAGCCATCAGTGCTGCGAAAAACTGATACGTTTTGAAAATAAATATTTGTTTGACTTTATTGTGTTATCGTTTCATATTTAATGAAAATTATAATTTGCATACTAATAGTATGAATTATTTTATTATACACTAGAGGGTCCGGAGTTCGGATTCACAGTGTGTATTTTCTTTTATATATTTAATTTTTATATTTTTAAATTTATAAAAAACTCTCCCTATATCTATAACGAAAAAAAACCGAAATATAATTAAATCTAGTTTTCAATGTTCCCTTTTTTTAAATTAAAAAACAAAAAATTAAAATTTTAACCACTTACCATTTTGGTTACTTTTCGTTCTCGTTCTCCTTCCTTCGTCCTTCTTTCCACTCTCGGTCCTTGAGAGATAGGTACCGACGTACCGGCTGCGGCAAATGTTGTATAATTAGAGTTATTTATGCTTTTCCTTTGTCACTGCTTCTACTTTAAACTTGTTACTTGAATTAAGAATACTTTTTGATTTTGAATAAAATCACTTTTTATTATAAGAACATTTTTATTATTGTATTACCTCCACTTGAGGTTGGTTAAACTACAATCTTTTAAATTGCAACGAAAGGTTTTAACAATACCTTCGTTGCAATCTTTTCTTAAATTCTATTTTCATAATGTTCTAGTGAATTTTCACTTTCACTCAATTTTGGTGTACGTGACTTTTGAAGAAAGTCCAATTTGCAGATTTTGGCTGACACCAATTGCGAAATATCAAAATTGTTGGCAAACGCTGATCTGCTTATTTTAATATAGCCCCCCAATCATGCAATGATAAATTAAATTGCAAGCCTCTGTTAACTGTGCAAGCTAACTTGAAAGAGGTGTGGTCTAAACAAAACTGTAGCGCTTTGCCAAATTATTATCATTGTTGCAAACGTGAAGCGTTGGGACAATGCTATGAACATGTTGCTGTACAACATGAGTTCAACGTGATATGAAAAACATGATGCGCTCAACATGTGTACAGCAACATCCAAAACTGAATGAGTAGTGAAGAACCATAAAGAAAAGAAAACTTGTTGATCAAACTTTTAAAATTTAAAAACAGAAATACAGACAGGCTACCTTTCACTTTCAGTTCCCTGCTACTAAAATGGTTTGAAAAATTTAAAACTAAAATTCCTATATGTGTTTGTCTGCTGCAAGCAGGCTATCTTTCCGTTCCGTATTCTAAATATAAAGATACTTTTCGAAACTTCAAAATCAAAACTAACACAAAAATGCTTTTATATGCTAAGGGCAGGCTTGAACATACCAGTTTCCTGCGTAAAAGCTGATATAGAAAGCCTGCCTGTTTTCATAAATTCAAAATGCCTGCTATGCAATGTGTATAACTACCATAATCCCGTGAGTTTTCCTCAAAACTGCCTCTATAATACCAGTTTAATGGCATACTTTTTGTCTGGGGTTTTCCAGTAATAACAAACTATTTATTTTGAGTGATTGGTATCTATAATGTGTCAATTCTACCATCCTATGACAAAGCCATTTAAAGGCACCGGTACGTTTCATATGATTGGGTTAGATCTAGAACCAGTTACTGTCACTATTTCGTCATGTGCACAGGCACGTACCGACTCATTTTCCCGTAGGAAAATTCAAATATCATATTAGTTTAAAAAAGAAGTAAATATGTTTAGGTTTTGAAGAGCTAAAGGGGGAAATTCCTGACTATGCGCCGCCACTTTCTTAGTAACTGTCGAGTAATATGTCCCTATCCCAATCTCAAATGTGTCATTCTCTAAGTTCTTTATTTAAAACAAACAATTAAATTAAATCTTTAATAATAATTTTATTTAATTAAATGACATAACATTTAAAGCCTTTAGAACTATTTAATAATTGTGCAATATTTGAGTATTATTTATTGAAATCCAATTGTGACTATTATACTTTTATTCCTGCTTTTTTCGCTTCATCCTTGTACTTTGCCAGATAAATTCCCTCTGGATCATATTTTGCTTGTAACAATTTCCATTCTTCCGGTTTATTGTCAATTATATAGCGAATAACTTTATCAGAATTTTGTCTTTGTTTTTCACTACATTTACTGCATTCTGTTGTAAGTGCATCCGGTAGACTTTTTTTAAGTTCTCGAGCATCTGGTGTACATTTGCCAGTATTCATAAGACATTTAAAGTAATTATTGAAAAGTCGTTCTGACTTCAAAATTTCATCCACATCCACATTGTCATATTTGGTAGTGTACTTATCCTCACCCAACACACAGGTGGACATAGCCAATATTATTGAAAAGAAGACAAGTTTCATCTTTGACTACAATGACAATGGTAAATAGTTTATATAATTTGGTTAAATTAAAATATAATATTTTGAATACTACTTATAATATTTATAATATTTTAAGATAAAGGACCATACTAATTAAAAAAAAAAGTTTTTACTTATAAACAAGCCTACATTTTCTGAGAAAATCATTTATTTTCAATTTAATTGATCGGCCCAACGTTTTTATTAATACCTGCCAATTTCAAATTTTATATTTTCGAACATAAGCAAATGGTTTTCAGCAATGAAATTGAAGCAATTGCGGAACATTTTGACTAGTCGAAGAATATTGCCTCCATTTTTGAGAAAAATCGATTTTTATTAATATGACCCATTCTCATAACATGCTCAAATACAAATTGAGTGTTTTGTTCCAACAAAGAAGCTGTTTCAGAGCAGCGATTTTTCTTTGCTTAATATTTATAATAAATTGTTTTTGTTTTACGACCTCTTTTGATTATTTTAAGATATTGTCTTAACGTGCTCAAGGTCCAGTCGGTACAAATTGGGTGTTTTGTACCAACAAATAAAACAACAAACAATTGGCAAAATGCATTGAGATCGTACAGCTGTATCAGAGGCAGCCAAGATACTTCATCAGCGATCATTCTCTGCAGATTGTACATTTCAAGTCGCTAAAGTTTTCCAATGAACACAATAATAATTATGTGCATTGAAGAAAGAATCAAAAGCAAAGAATGCTAAAACTGCATCAACTCTGAAAAAAACTGCTGCCTCTGAAACAGCTGTACGATCTGCCACTCAATGCATTTGGCCAATTGTTTGTTGTTTTATTTGTTGGTACAAAACACCCAATTTGTACCGACTGGACCTTAAGCACGTTTAGACAATATCTTAAAGTATTTATAATATTTATAATATTTATAATATTTATAATATTTATAATATTTATAATATTTATAATATTTATAATATTTATAATATTTATAATATTTATAATATTTATAATATTTATAATATTTATAATATTTATAATATTTATAATATTTATAATATTTATAATATTTATAATATTTATAATATTTATAATATTTATAATATTTATAATATTTATAATATTTATAATATTTATAATATTTATAATATTTATAATATTTATAATATTTATAATATTTATAATATTTATAATATTTATAATATTTATAATATTTATAATATTTATAATATTTATAATATTTATAATATTTATAATATTTATAATATTTATAATATTTATAATATTTATAATATTTATAATATTTATAATATTTATAATATTTATAATATTTATAATATTTATAATATTTATAATATTTATAATATTTATAATATTTATAATATTTATAATATTTATAATATTTATAATATTTATAATATTTATAATATTTATAATATTTATAATATTTATAATATTTATAATATTTATAATATTTATAATATTTATAATATTTATAATATTTATAATATTTATAATATTTATAATATTTATAATATTTATAATATTTATAATATTTATAATATTTATAATATTTATAATATTTATAATATTTATAATATTTATAATATTTATAATATTTATAATATTTATAATATTTATAATATTTATAATATTTATAATATTTATAATATTTATAATATTTATAATATTTATAATATTTATAATATTTATAATATTTATAATATTTATAATATTTATAATATTTATAATATTTATAATATTTATAATATTTATAATATTTATAATATTTATAATATTTATAATATTTATAATATTTATAATATTTATAATATTTATAATATTTATAATATTTATAATATTTATAATATTTATAATATTTATAATATTTATAATATTTATAATATTTATAATATTTATAATATTTATAATATTTATAATATTTATAATATTTATAATATTTATAATATTTATAATATTTATAATATTTATAATATTTATAATATTTATAATATTTATAATATTTATAATATTTATAATATTTATAATATTTATAATATTTATAATATTTATAATATTTATAATATTTATAATATTTATAATATTTATAATATTTATAATATTTATAATATTTATAATATTTATAATATTTATAATATTTATAATATTTATAATATTTATAATATTTATAATATTTATAATATTTATAATATTTATAATATTTATAATATTTATAATATTTATAATATTTATAATATTTATAATATTTATAATATTTATAATATTTATAATATTTATAATATTTATAATATTTATAATATTTATAATATTTATAATATTTATAATATTTATAATATTTATAATATTTATAATATTTATAATATTTATAATATTTATAATATTTATAATATTTATAATATTTATAATATTTATAATATTTATAATATTTATAATATTTATAATATTTATAATATTTATAATATTTATAATATTTATAATATTTATAATATTTATAATATTTATAATATTTATAATATTTATAATATTTATAATATTTATAATATTTATAATATTTATAATATTTATAATATTTATAATATTTATAATATTTATAATATTTATAATATTTATAATATTTATAATATTTATAATATTTATAATATTTATAATATTTATAATATTTATAATATTTATAATATTTATAATATTTATAATATTTATAATATTTATAATATTTATAATATTTATAATATTTATAATATTTATAATATTTATAATATTTATAATATTTATAATATTTATAATATTTATAATATTTATAATATTTATAATATTTATAATATTTATAATATTTATAATATTTATAATATTTATAATATTTATAATATTTATAATATTTATAATATTTATAATATTTATAATATTTATAATATTTATAATATTTATAATATTTATAATATTTATAATATTTATAATATTTATAATATTTATAATATTTATAATATTTATAATATTTATAATATTTATAATATTTATAATATTTATAATATTTATAATATTTATAATATTTATAATATTTATAATATTTATAATATTTATAATATTTATAATATTTATAATATTTATAATATTTATAATATTTATAATATTTATAATATTTATAATATTTATAATATTTATAATATTTATAATATTTATAATATTTATAATATTTATAATATTTATAATATTTATAATATTTATAATATTTATAATATTTATAATATTTATAATATTTATAATATTTATAATATTTATAATATTTATAATATTTATAATATTTATAATATTTATAATATTTATAATATTTATAATATTTATAATATTTATAATATTTATAATATTTATAATATTTATAATATTTATAATATTTATAATATTTATAATATTTATAATATTTATAATATTTATAATATTTATAATATTTATAATATTTATAATATTTATAATATTTATAATATTTATAATATTTATAATATTTATAATATTTATAATATTTATAATGTTTATAATGTTTATAATATTTACTATATTTATTATATTATTAAAAAACGTTAAATGCAATTTAAATTTTAATTGACAATACTAATTTTATCCCGAATTTTTTGTATTTTTAAACAGAAAAAGCAGTTCAAAAACCGTAAAATGTAATTATGTATACATTTACTGGCTAATGATGATCGTTTTTACCGAATATGATTTTAAAAATATGTAAGAATTAAGGAACAATTTTTGATGGTGTCGTTGATAGGGATCGTAAATATCGCGTCCTTAAGAATATTATTTGAAAATTCATATTTTTTTAAATACATATTATTGGTTCTGTACCACATTTTAAGCATTCTGAATTACAGATGGGCGCGTGCATGATTTTGATGGCGCGATCACTGTTGAAATAATGATAATAAAAAATGTTATTCATTTGAAAATCTAATTTCAACAGATTTCGAGTCTCTACGATCTTTTAAAATTGTATATTCGTTTCGAAGCTTGCGATACGATTTAGATCAAATGTTTCAAATGTTGCGCAAAATGGGAAAATACATGTGATTCTCTCCCCTATTTCAGGCGTTTGAAGAATATTTAAAAATATACAAATATTAACAAACATTAAATTATATAAAAGTCATTTAACATTATCTTAATATTAATCAAAATAATACACTATAATATAATTTTATACTTTATAATATAATTTTCTTATATTTATATTAACTCACCTAATTTATTAAAAAATTATTTTCCAAAGCTAAAATTTTCTTTAAAGAAACTACGGAAAAAGTTATTTATAAAAATAGTAAAAAAACGTAATCATTCTTTTATAGCTGTTTTAGCTGAAAACATACAAAAACTTAATACTAACATCTTTCGGTTCTCGTGTTTATATTATCTTTCGACGTATAATGATTCGTATTTTTATTGCATATTAAACAATTAAATTATAGTTGGACTTTACAACTAAATCTTGAGTTTAAGTCCATTAACATTGCGTAATCTTTGAAATGGTATAGTTAATGTGCTTTTGAATTTATTAAAATATATTATCTGAAATAGATCTCTCACTATATCCTATTTATCGTAAATGCATGTAATTTCGATACACTTAGGAAGTTCAACTTTGAACATAAAAATAATATTGTATTAGGGCAAAAGTAGAAGTTTTTTAGAATTTTGGGTGGAAAAATTATAATTTTTTTTTATGGCACATTAATTTCCGACCAATATAATCTAATATTAATGCATGTGAAATCCGATCGCGTGTATCACTTTTTTAATTTCTTTTGTAATTAAATAATAGGGGTGTAGAGTTGGTTTTTGAGATTACGATAATATCGTCAACGTTTCAAGAACGATAGCGTTATTGTATGAATTCTCGATATCGAATTGAATTCAAAAAGAACAAATAAGAGGACGCCCAAAAACGACGACGGGCAACGTCTCGTACCGCCCGAGCTGCAAATTTGTTGTTATGTTCATTGTTCGCCTTCGTATTATCTTCAATACAAAGCCTACTTGAAATTTAACGATATCGTTTAGAATTCGAATTCTATCGAAAGGGTGTTTGCTGGGTACACACCCGGAAAAAAATCATGGTAAATTGATAGTATTTCAATAGAAAAACAATAATTCATACCATTAAAATTAGTCAATAAGATGCGTCCCATTAGTTCAGTAATATTGAAACTGTTAATACAATGTGTGGTTGTACCATATATTTTATAATGTGATATTTTATTTACAATAAGAAAGACATATATAAATTTAATGATACGTATTATTAATTTTATGGTATAGTCGAATTACATTTTCATAATAATTTATTAAAACAAAAATGTGTTTTAGTTAATTTATTGTATATATTATTTTATTTATTTGTCGAAATTGATATTCACTTTTAACAACAACATTATTTATTCTATTTAAAATAAAAATATTGAAATATTTAAAATTATGGTACTGAATTTTTCAAATACTATTTAATTAATTAGAAAAATTTTGACGTAAAAAGAAAAAACTATTATTACATGAACCATAAGATCAATGGTCGTACCATAAAGTACTTAATGGTACATTTTCTTCTGAGTGCATATAAAAGTGTCCTGTAGGTGGTTTTTGTAATATTGTCGATCAAAATTGTCGTCTCATTTTGTCGATTTGACGTCAAAATGACGCAATTATGGTAAAAAAAAAGAAAAGATTCGCCCTTTTTGTTATGACAAGATTTTCAACTTCGGCCTTTGTCTTTTGTGGCTAGAAATATCAAACAAATTCACAAACGATTTTGGCACAGTATACATGAGGAAGTAGCCGCGGTAGCTCAGTGGTTAGTGCGTTGGACTGCGAGCCGAAAGGTCCCCGGTTCAAGCCAGGACTGGGGCTAACAACATCTTTTCATAGAAACATTTTTCTATATCGCGCTACCTCTCGGCAGTAAATGGCAAACCTTCGAGATTAAAAACATTGCCTATGGAAAGCTCTCACCCGCCGTTCGGATTCGGCAATAAACTGTAGGTCCCACCACTTTCGAGTACAAATATAACACGCACAGCTGAAAATGGTGAGAGAGCTCGGCCGAAGTTCTTATAGGACTGTAGTGCCAAACTATTATTATTATTATTATACATGAGGAAAAACTACATTCAAAAATTACACATTTCAAAAATTACCTTTGGCATGATTACGCGTGGCAAATGTATACCTTGTGAATACCCCATATTGCTGACGGCAGAAACTATGGAATGTCAACCCAGCCAACGCAAGAACTCCGAAAAGATTGTTTTCACAATCTTTTGCCTGAGGCTGAGCGCTCGTATTTCATTCAGAAAAGAGTCTTGAAATATACATTTTCTGATAAAAATGCGTCATTCAGATCTGAGAATATGTAAAAGGTTCTTTTATGAGTCTTGTATTGGAGCCTAAAAACAATCTAGCAAATGAACCTAAAAGTAATGCTCTCAAAAAATGCTCTTTTATATAAATCTATGAGGATTCATAAAAAGCTTCCGCCTGGCTATTTTTGCAATAAGAAAATCTAAATATGTGCAAATATACTAATTTTTTATTATTTTCAATCATAAAAAAAAGTTTATAAATACACAGCATAGAGAAATTGCTGCAACGTATGCTTGCCGTACTATAACGTTGAAACCGCCCCAGATTCAAAAATGGACTAGTCTTTCGTTATGCTTGTTCAAGGGTGATAAATTTTCGGGAACTCACATTTATGAAAACTGACACCTCATTCGCGGGATAAATGTGTTCGCCGCCGCCGTTAAACGTTGTAGTGTTTGGTTGCGGGAACAACTTCTCGACCTATCTCATCATGGAATCGGGGTTGTGGCAGTAGCGTAGTTCACGTATATGCGCGACAAACGGCCATGATCGCCGGTCTTCTATAAGTTGCAGAATATGGTACCGTCTGTCATCTGCGACTGGTACATAACGTTGTATATCTGCAGAATAGCATTACATCCACAGTACAAGAACTAGTGGGTATGCATATCCCCAAGTGGCGATATACAGCGCTCACTGCCATCGACTGAATTTTTTGCTTTTGGGTCGAGCAACATCTTTGTCTAGGGGAGAGAGCGTGGCAGAGTAAAATTAAATTCGTTAAATGAACTACTAACTCACCGCAATCGCTTTTCAGCTAAAATTTCGTGTTCAATAGAAGTGGATATTGTCACTCATGTTATTTATATTCTTGACTAATGAAAAAACGAATGCTTGATGAAAAAAAAATTACAAACAAATTGTACTAAAAAAAAAACACTTGTGAAATAAAATCAAAACCTTGGATTCAAGATACTGGAGCCTGAGTGTATCTTGAACTCTGGCGTTAGCTGGGAAGTAACGGAAATTTAAATTTAGACATTTATAAATTACAAATATTTATTTCATTGAACATTTCTTTTTGAACAAATTTTTGCCCAAAAACATTCGTGGATAGCAGGCTTCCGGCAGTTTTCTCATTGAGTGCATCAACATCGTGCTGATCTAGATATTTCTGCACATGGACATGGGAGTCTGGCAGCTAATTTAAATTTCAAATCTAAAATGTATATTTGTTATCCTGAGAGACTGAGCGACACAAATGCTGTAGGTGGTTTCTTATTTTTTATTAGTGGTGGCTGATTAAGGGAAGTTTTGCAAACATGTCTATTAATCAAGAATTATAGAAACAAAGATTGCGCAGAACGTTGTTCAAAACTTGAATCTTCTGCGCATGTACGTAGAAGTTTTTTGACAACTGTAATTTTTTCATTGTGTCAGATTGTTGTTGTAAAGGAAACAAAACATTTGAATTATTTTTGAAAAAATTGAGTGTGATTAATAGATATGTGTGCAAAACTGCACTGAATCGGCCATCAAAACTAAAAGAAAACACCATAGAAATGTTTTAAAAACAAAATAATTCAACAGCATATGTGTAGCTCCGGTCAGTCAAAATATTTATTTCATTGACATTTTTTTTACATTTTTGCCCAATAAAATTGGTGGGAAGAACGCCGGCAGTTTCCTTAGTGGGTGTATCAACTATCGTGCTGATGAAGACATTTCTGTACATGGGCATGGGTGGATGGCAGTTAATTTAAATTTAAAATCTAAAATATATATTTGTTATCCTGACGGACCGGAGCTGCACAAATGCTGTTGTATTTTTTTGTTTTACAGCATCTCGATGGTGGTTTCTTATCTTTCAGTTTTGATGGCCGATTTAGTGCAGTTTTGCACACATATCTACAACAACATTCTGACACAATGAAAAAATTACAGTTGTTTCTTGTCTATTAATCATACACTCAGAAGAAAACGGCCCATTAAGTATTAAATAATTTGTTCATATTAATTAAAAAGTTTTCTAATTAATATGCAAGTGTTCGAAAAATTCAGAACCATTAATTTAAATATTTCAATATTATTATTTTTAATAGAATAAATATTATTATTTTAATGGTTTCTTCCTTTAATAATAAACGTGACATAAAAAAACCAACGAATTGAAACATGTTTGTGTGTACGTCATTGTGCGTGTTTGCTCAAAATGGTTCCATGCATTTTTTGTAACAATCGACATTATTAAACGCGATATTGGTGGGGACTCAATGTATTTAATGTTAATACAGTATTTTAACCTCTTTTATTTATTACAGAAAATAAATAAAAAATCGAACGTCTATTATGTCAACGGACACAAAAATAAATGCATACTTAAGTATTACAATCAATAATTAGATATTAAATCCAAAATCAAATATAACATTTTGCAACAAGAAGTGTCTTTTTTTGTGTGTAATTTTTAAAAGTGAATTTCAATATGGATATTAAAAATAAAATAAATTATACAATAGACATCTGCACAAATGGTTTTGAAGTTTCCTCTTTAAATATGCACTACAGCACTCTACAGTTTTGAATTCATTTCGCAAATGACAATCGTCAGTATTATAGTGAAGTCTCTCTGAGCTACTTCACTTCAGTATTTGTTTCATTGGTATCACTCTCAAAACATCAAGCCATCCAAAACATTCAATGTTTTGAAAAACAAAATTAAACGACAACACATACCCTGAACATGCAACGAATATAGTGGGTGCAGCGAGTGAGCGCAACTATGTAGTAACGAGTGAGAAGACGAACATTGAAAACAACAAATATGCCGCTCGGTAATATTGTTGTTGCTATTTATGTGTTAATAAAAATACAACAAACATTATTTAAAAAAAAAAAAAAATATTGTAAAAAAAAATTGTACGAAAAAACAACATTCTGGTTTATATCCAAAAAAATAATGAAAAAAATTAAGCCAAACAAAATTTTTTTTTAATAAATAAATAACTTCATATAAAATATTATATGATTTTCTTATACCTTTTGTTTTTTTTTTCTATATTTCAATATTAATGAAAATTCCTTAGAGTAGAAAAAAATTAAAAATGCACTAAGTACTCGGTGTCATAAGCAGTTCATTTCAGTATTTGAATTTTTATTGCACATCATCATATACCTCTTCACTTCAGTATTTGAATTTTTATTGCACATCATCATATACCTCTTCACTTCAGTTTTGTTTGTGTTTTGACATTACTTGGTTCTTTGTTGTTGTGAGCAAGACATTCATTTGATTTCCAAGCATAGAGTTGACGACAGTAAATGAAGTGAATCAGGGCAATCATGAATCGGATATTTTCATTCGTATTCGGATTTATCTATCATAGGATCCGAATCGAATTCGAAGTTCGGATTTATGGCATCACAGGTTCCGTCGGAAAGGATTTTTTGAAAGATTTTTGACACTTTTTCTACGAATGCATTGTCGGAATGTAATTCTTTGTGTGAACAAATATTTTATTTTGCATTAATTAATGAATTTTTGCTGTAATTCGTGAAAATGTGAAATAATTACAAATTGCGCTGAATCATTTGCTGTTTATGCTTTAACTCCGGGGTGCTGGAGACGGCCGCCAGCTACCTTCTTATATAGCAAGTGGTAGCTGGCCAAATATCTAAACTTCACGAATTAACAAGAAACTACTGTACATATTGCAAATAAAAAAAGTATTTTTATGTTAAAGCATAAAATTAATTCATTTCACTTGTGTTTGGTTTAACAAAAATATAAGAATTAGAAAATGATAATTAGTTAAAATTATTTGTCCACTGCGTGACTGTCTCTTGCTGAATCTCGACAATGAGGTGGCGCTCAGCGGCGAGAATGAGGTGACACTTTACTGCAACTGCAACGCGCTGCCCTTTTGTCTGCTTGAGCACAAGTTGCTCAAGTCCATTCTGGGCTACAACGTTTGTAAGATAGCGCAATCGTGTCGCTCGCTGTCACATTTTCAGCTGGAGCTGGTTCTGCACGAGGTGGCCGACGCAAACAGCCCAGCCAACCCACACTGCTGCTCAGCTGACTTTTAATGAGATTTTACTCTGGCCATTATTTTACTCGATGGCCGGCAATCCGAAGAATCTCTTTCCGGTAAACCTATAGCCGTCCGTCCGTATCGCGGGAGAATTGCAAGTGGGAGCTGGCCAAAGATCCGATACTCTTCCATAGGTCCATCGGTTCAATTAAATCAATCTCCTACATCAATATTTGTAGACAAATTAAACAATTTTCTTCAAAATATTAAATTTTTAACCATTTTTTGCAAATTTAACACAAATGATTTTAATTTTTGTTGGTAAATTTTCACTGATTTGACATAAACAGCTGATTTCAAATTTTCGAATTTACATTTTCGTATTGGCAACTCGGAAATCCATTCCGCACGGAACTTATGATAGTTAAAAATTTGTATTCTTACCCGTCGTACTTCATGATTGCCCATTCAGGGCAATCAAGGGCATTCAAGACATTCAGTCGTGAAGTGGGTTTCAAATGCACTTGTGCAGATGTCTATTATACAAAAGTTTAGCTCATTGTAATTAAAAGAGTACATTTTAAAATTTATGGTATAACAACATATTGTATTAACAGTTTCAATATTACTGAACTAATGGGACGTATGCTATTGACCAATTTTAATAGTATAAATTACTGTTTTTCTATTAAAATACTAATTATTTACCATGTTTTTTTCTGGGTGCACACAATTATTTCAAAATAAATTCAAATGTGTTGTTTTCTTTGCAACAACATTCTGACACAAAAATTACAGTTGTTAAAAAACTTCTACGTACATACGCAGAAAATTCAAGTTTTCAACAACGTTACACTCAGAAGAAAGTGTACCATTAAGTACTTTATGGTACGACCATTGATCTTATGATTCATGTATTAATAGTTTTTTCTTTTTAAATCAAAAGTTTTTAAATTAATTCAATAGTATTTTAAAAATTCAGTACCATAAATTTAAATATTTCAATATTATTATTTTAAATAGAATAAATACTGTTTATTTAATGGTTTCCTCCTATAATAATAAACGTGCTAAAAAAAACATATAAACGAATACAAACATGTTCGTTTTGTACATCATTTTGCGTGTTTACTCAAAAAGGTCGCATGTATTTTTTTTGTAATAATCCACATTATTAAATGCGAGATTGGTAAGGACTCAATATATATAATGTAAATAAATTATATTTATATATTTATTTATTACAGAAAATAAATAATACGTCGAACTTCTATTATGGCAACGGACTCAAAAAGAACTGCAGACTCAAGTACTACAATCAAAAATTGGAAATAAAAGCAAACATTAAATGTGTTATAACCTTTTGCAGCAAGAACAGTTTCAATATTACTGAACTAATGGGACGCATCCTATTGACCAATTTTAATGGTATAAATTATTGTTTTTCTATTGAAATACTATCAATTTACTATGATTTTTTTTCTGGGTGTATGCGCAATTATTGCTTCTACCCCACCAGACAAACGATGCCCAAAACCTAACTTTATGCTAACTTTGAAAAGTTAACGATATCCGAATGTTGTCGTAAAAGTGATCAGAAAAGTATCTGAAAGACTTACGAATGTCCGCCTCTTTGTTGACTATTAGTTGTCATCTATACAGCCGATAAGATAGCTTAAATGCAGCTTTTAGTTAAGCCTTTAAATACCAATACACATGTTAAATATGACAACAAAATATTATCAATGTATTAGGTTATCATCGATTATTTATTTTTCCAAAAATTGATGGAAATTATCAAATGACAAACTAATACATATCAAATAAATATAAAAATAGACAATAATAATGAAAAACCAAAAGCTATGTTTTAAATTTAAATGCATTTTTATTTGAAATTATTTTAGCTGCACTGTTTGTCACTGTGGTCACGTCCTGAAACACCTCGTCACACGGTAGAATGACGCCTGCTGTAAGTAACTGCCCACGATCATTTTTAATTTCATAGACCCGATTTTGTATCGGTTTATAAACGCAATTTACTCGTCGCGGTTAATATTTTTACTATCAATCGGACATTTTTGTCCACACAAAATACACGGTGCATAAAAAACGCTAACAGCAAACGGTATGACGCACCAAAAAAAACTAATGTCAACTTTGAAGTATGAAGTTCAGAGGTGCCACTATGTGGGTATTAACCCTGTGAAAAAACCACAAATAAAAATCTGTGTTTCGATTTCCAAACAGAATTTGGCATGTTTTTTTACAAAAGCCTTCATGAATTCCTTGCTACGCTATATGCTGTACTGAGATCAACTGTAACTGTACCAAATTTAAAGCGAGCCTGGATCATCTGGTTTAGCGTCTGCTGGTGCAATTGTGCATTCATTGATGCAGTCACTTGTGCAGTTTTAAACGAATTATTTATTTATGCATTTAAAAATTTGTATATGAATTCAATTATTATAAATTCCCACTGTGTATGTTTAAAGATTTTTAATAAAAATTAATAAAAAATCAACATTTTGTTTTTATTTTATTTTCAGGATTTCTTTCCATGCAATGTTTCTATGCAAACATACTACTTTTTGACTGAAACACCTGATATGTTTCACTGGAAACATATTTATATTCAGGTCGTTCAAAATCATGTTTTATTTTGAACATATTTATGTTTCGGTTCAAATATTTATTTTATTTGGATGTAGTAATTATTATGTTTCCATTAGAACATACTCCATTTTAAGGGGCAACATTAAAATGTTTAAGGGATATTATAATGTAAGTCAGAGCTCATTACAACAGTGTTCAAGTCTCAATACATCCCGGTTTACAAATGATTTATCAGTCAATTATATATTATGTTTGCATAAAATTCGAAACATACATGTTAATGCCTGCAAAATTATTTTTGAGAGAGCCCTTTTTTTGCAGCGTGCACAAACAATTTTAAAATGTGTTATGTGTAAGTTCTGTTTTTTTTTAAATGTGCAAAAGTCTCAAATCACTGCACAATATTTCATATTAGGGATGTCAATCCCGGACTATTTTTCAATCCCGAAATTTCGGGACTAAAAATTTGAATCCCGGGTATACATGGTATCCAAAATACAAAATCCGCGATATATAACCCCAGTTGTTCACCTTATATTTTTAGTGCAAATATAAGAAAATTTTAATTTTGAATGAACAATCAAATTTTAATTGGGATATTGGTTTTTTGGTGGAAAACAATATTTTATAAAAAAATTATAAGTAAAAAAAAAATAGTTTATAGTGGACACATTTTTTAAAAGTTATCTGTGATTTTTAATTAATAACAAATTTAAAAATTAACTCAATTTAGGAATGTGGATTTATTTATGTAAGCTCAATCGTTTGAGTGGATTTTATACTGTTAGTTTAATCGAATTCAGATTTTGTAAAAAGATTTATTCTCGGTCAAATGGATTTTATATAATTGAAATTTGTAGTACGCACAATTTGATTGTATTGAATGTGAAAAATAGTGAAAAATGTTAGTTTTAGACCCAAATGAAAGAAATGCTAGGGTGTTCAATTATATTTATTTATGTATTTTGTTATTAATAAATCTAAATACATTCAGAGACAACGGTTCCAGTTTTATCACTATTCGAAACCCGGATTTAATTCGCCAGCCAGACTGTCTTTAAAGTAAAAATTAGTTTAATACACCGAAAAAACTACTGTATTAAAACTAACTAAAAATGTATTTAAAATAAATACATATATATTTGATTTACGTCCAAATGCATATGTATTTATTTGTACTAAACTGATGTAGTTGTTTTGTTTGGAAAATTACTACATAATTTAACAGCTTTTCTATATAAAATTTCAATACATATGTATTAAAAAACCTACATTTTGTCTTTATTTACACGTCCAGAAATATGTAGAGAAATTACTACATATGCCTTTTATTTTACAATAAGATGTAGTTATTTTACTTTGTTGTGATAATTAATTAAATAACATATTTATTTTTATTAATTCTGAATATTAATATAATTTTTTTTACTACCAAAAATAAGATACAAGAATGATAAATCTGAAAACTATTTAGATGTATAGTACAAATATTGTTACCTACAACACTAGAAAAATCTACAAATAAATAAATAAATAAATAAACAAATAAAAATATAAATAAAACTGATCATAACATGGAAGCACCACTAAGTATCATCAGTTCTGACTACTCCAAGGAATGGCAAGCACTTAATTGTTTCTTTTCGGTTAAAACACATAAGAATAATATCCTATGGTAAAACCATGTGATGGTTTAACCATACCATGGTAAAACCATAAAGATGTCATATCAACTATTACTGCCTAAAAAGAATACAGGCGGCGGTCGAAAAATGAGAGAACGAACATTGAAAACAACAAGAATTTGCCGTCTCAATGCTTACATCATGGCGCGCCACATCAGCAAACTACTCGTCTGCAGCTTCGTGCTATATTTGTGTACTGCAGAGTTGATAACTAAGTTTTAAAACCAAAAATACTCAGCGGTAAACTAGTTGGCAGCTCTTTAGTCTTCTCTCATTAAGACGGTTCGGTCAGATGCTACGGACAGTTTTGGTTTATTTATATACCTCTTTCGCAATCATCCGTCGTGTGCAAAAAATAAAACAACAACAAAAACCAGTTTCTGCAATATGAAACCAAAGAATTCGTTTATACCTGGACGAGGGACGATCTTTCGTAATTCGTTCGTCAGTGATCCAACACAAATTCAAATGAAAGCAACAAAACAAAACATCAATACAGTTTGTGCAATATGTAGAGAACGAATTTTCAATACATGGTGTAGTAAAAAATCAGACAAATAAAGGGAAATGTATTTAAAAATCAACAAAATGTAGTAGAAATATATTTTTTTAAAACAAAAATATGAAATGTATATAATTTGTTATAGTAATTTTTTCGGTGTACAGCGTTAACAAATTAGTGGCTTTTTGACAAGTCTTCCATACACATTCGAATATTATTTTAAACTGGACATTTTTTTTTTATTATTGGTAACGCTAAACATTTGGTTTTAAAGTAAATTATGTTTTCATATTTTGAGACCTTTTAATAGGGCTGTTAATTTTAAGATTTTATATAATAAATTCAATATTAATCAAATTTTTATAAAAACTATTCAATTTAAGTGATACATATTTTTGTATACAGGGGAATTTATAGTAAATTTATAGAATATAATTTATAGAAGAATTTATAATAATATGTAAATAATTTATAATTTGATATTAAACTATAATACACAAAATAATTGCATAATACATTTTATGTATTATGTAGTAAACGTATTTATTAATAAAAACTACAGAAAACAAATACAATCTACATATTCTGCAATATTTAGAAAACGAATTTCTAATACATAATAATAATAGTTTGGCGCAACAGTCCTGTATAGAATTTCGGCTGTTTCTATGAAAAGATGTTGTTAGCCCCAGTCCGCGGATACATTGTGTAGTAAAATCCAGACAAATTAATACAAATGTATTAAAAACGATCAAAATGTAGTAGAACTGCATTTTTTCAAAACGAAGACATAAATGTAGTATAATTTACTACAGTAATTTTTCGGTGTATAAGACCGTCATGATATTATATTTATTTACTATTTTTAAGTACTTTCTGTATTTCGAATCGGAAGATAACACTGTTCGGCTCAAAATTATCCCTGTTTTCATTCATATCATTTCTATATAATTTTTTTAGTTTTTTCTCTATACGTAGCGTTTTTAAGAAAAACGCATTTTGTATTTTTTGCATTTTTCACTGCATTTTACAAACAACATTTAATATCAGATGCGGCTCCCTTATATACTGCATGCATCAGTTCGACACGTTACGACAAGCATCGACTTGTTTCGAGAACCTTCTACTCGTTTCATGAATGACACATGCTATTGACATCTCATTCGCACTCATGTGTTTTAATGCGCTGATCTTCCATCTCTTTTTCGCACACTGCCTCAGTGCGCTGAATGATCTTCCGTCTCTTTCTAACACATGCTTAGTGCGCTGAATTGTCTTGCGTCTCATTAATTATTGTTGATTGCTTGCACTATGGGGCAAATTACATCTTTTCGTAACCCTGCCCTCCACCTAAATCTGTTCGTCCCGAACAGATGTTAATCCTCTCTTTCCCTATACGGCGCCAACCTCTCTAAATGTACTACTTTAATTTTTCGTCTAACACCTGTATTATTCGGAATCCGATATACGACATCGTTAATTCTTTTAATTATCTTGTATGGTCCTTCCCAGTGTGTTTGTAGCTTAGGGGATAAACCTTTCTTTCTTCCGTAAATCCCTCTGAATTTGTGCGCAAGTCGTATCTGGCCTTCATTTTATCACTCGCAAATTGTGTACGCTGCACTGTGGGACAATTCTAGCTAACCGTAAATACAGTGTTGCGCCAATATTAACAAAACTTTACACTAAGCATACATGGAGACTATGAATAGATTTCAATTTGAAAATGAACAAGATTGGTCCATTGCCACTCCCACCTGTCATATAATTGAAATGGTAAAATTACTATAACTTTTGTTTGGAATGAGATATTTTGTATATAATTGGTATTTAGATACATACTGTATTTGCAAATGACCATTCCTAATATGGGATTGATTGGCCAACTGCCACGCCTACTATTCTTCTTAAACTATATAACTTGACCATCGTAAGAGATATACTGATAATATTAGGTACTATGGTACATATCACAATTCTTAACTACCATACCAAATATGAGCCGGTGTTGTCAACTGTAATGATACGATTTTCGTATATTTTTCATTACTTAAACTCATTTTAAATGACGCGTGGCAAACTAATTCAGGCATGTTTAACTAATTCAGGCATTTCAGACATTATGCCTGTAAAAAGATTTATGAGAACATTTGGAAGCTTTTTTTTCCATGTCTACTTTTGTATAAAAAATATGTAATTTTTGTTTAATGTTTTTGAAAAATAATCAGACAAAACACGAATGCCATTTGAAATTTTTGATCAATAAGATGATAGTTCTCTCAATTCCCAATAATATAAAACTAACAGTCTGCATGTGGAGTCATATTGAAAAAGTTATGACAGTTTTAATGTAACCCATTTTTATTTCTTAAAAAGCACTTGTTTTAATTTTTTGACTTTAAACAATCCTACAGAAGGATATTTCACTAGGGTGTATCATTTTCTATTTGTTCTCTAGGTTCTCATAAATTATTAATAAAATTACATATTTTTAAACTTTCTGCAACAAACTTTATTTTCTGATTTTCGGCGAGCTAGACTAAGCATCTGTCCCATAGTGCGCTGCCTTACAAACAGCTGCACTTCGTTCATTTCTTCACTTTTTCTGGAAACATTCGCACCGAACTTTAAATCTGCAGGTAATCTTAAGTCTGTTCCAAAAACAATTCTCGCAGGTGAAGCTACTGTGGTGTCATGAACCGCCGTTCGATATGCCATGAGAAACAGTGGTATGTGTGTATCCCAATCTTTTTGATTTTTATCAATCACTTTTCTGAGATACTCTTCCAATGTCCGATTAAATATCTCCACCATGTCATCAGATTGCGGGTGCAATGGCGTTGTTCGTGTTTTATTTACGTTGAGGACTTTGCATACTTCTTTAAATACAGCAGACTCAAAACCGCCCGTCGACATCCATGGCAATCCGCTGGAATGTTGCTCCCACGTTGTACTGATGCATCCTACCGCGACTCCTGACTGTTGGTCCTTTTGCTGGTACACATTGCGGACAACTGCGAATCCAATCGGTGACTCTTGGCATCCAAACCAATAAAAACGTTTCTTTACTTTTTCTACCGTTTTATTCATGCGCTAATATCTCTTTTATTTTTGACTTATGATCAATAATCAAAGTTCGAGCGGATGTGCCATCTTCACATTCCCATACACGATATAAGCAACCATCTTGCAGTTTTAAGCTCTGCCACTGTGAACAGTACGCCTTAGTTATTGGGCTGTCGGAGCTATCTCTTCCCATGAACTGAAGGAACCATCTCAGTGCTGCGTGATCGGTTTTCAAGTGAAACTGATGTCCGTACAGATATTTGTGGAAATTTTTCACACTTTCAATTACAGCAAGAAGCTTTCTACTTGCCAGTAACCGCTTTGCAAGTCCAATGTAGAATTCCATTTTGCATTAGAGAGTGTATCCAAGGTATCGTCGATTCTAGGCAATGGATAGCTATCTTTCTTGGTTACATTATTTAACTTTCGGTAATCAACGCAAAACCGAGTACTACCATCCTTCTTTTTAACCAACACCATTGGTGAGCTCCATGGGCTTTCTGATGGTTCCACGACACCATTTTTGTCCATCTCTTCGTCTAAATGTGACACTTCGTTCCTCCGTCGTATTGGCCTTTAGCAGCGAATACAACAGTGTTTATCAATAAGTTGTTGGCTGTCAAATTCTTGGTCCACTATTTTATAAAAGTTTGAGCAGATTAATTATCTCCTTGCGGTGTAGTATTGATTTTTGATTGACTAGTTTCACAATTTATTATCGCAGATGCCTCTTGACAACTACCTATTACTGTTCCCTTTTTAGTAAATTTGGACGAGTTTTCCATGTTGAGAACTCTTATTGGAACAACTTTGTCTTTCGTCGCTTCTACTAATGTTCTTCCCGCAACAATATTACTTCTGCGCATTGGCTCATTATTCGCTTCTATAACCAACAACTTGCTTATCCCACAATCTCCATTTAATTTCGCCCATACAACTGCTTCTGATTTTGGCGGTATTTTTCTATTTTTATGTGCAATAACTTGTTTAAGTTTGGGGCTCTGATCACACTCTATGTTTAGTGGAATCTCCGTATTAACATAACTTAAAATTTTCCTTGTTAAATCAAGTGTGAACCCATTCCTTATCATGAAGTCCATGCCAAGTATTATTTCATCGACTATCTTATTCCGATAAGCGGTTCTATTTCGTCCCTAACTATATTACTTTTTATTATTGAGTGTGAAGCTCCCGTATCCAATGTTACCATACAATGAGTGTACAATCAATGAGTGCTTCGACAGTTAAGCTATTTGGCTTTCGAATAATTTGTGAAATGGAGATTCTGAGGCAATCGGTTACGGGAGTCAGATCGTGCCCCGCAGAAATGACTCGTTATAGTTTAAAGATTGATTAAAATTTACGTTATTTTGGACATGATCCTGTCTTTCTTCATGTCGGGGTTCATCTGCAGATTGATTTATTGAGCGCTTGCGTTTTTTACGACAATTACGTGCCATATGCCTATATGTATCACAGTTGTAGCATTTACCTTTAAATTGGGTGTCTCGGTTGGCATCAGTGTAATCTGGTTTAGCTCCACTTTTTAATGCTTGGCAAATTACTTGAAGTAGGTCTTCATTCTCCACATCTAGTTTACGGACCTTTGGCGATGGGCGGAACAACGTAGTTGCTGTCTCCTGCGTTAACGCTATGGTTACAGTTTCTGTAAATGTCACTTTCGGCATTGTCATTGTGGCACTTTTTCTTTCCGGATCACGTATGCCATCAACGAAGGCATCGATTTTGCACTTTTCTATGAAATCACTCGTGGAATCTGCAAACACCAATGCGCAAGCCTATCGACGTCCGCTGCATACGCCTGTAATGTTTCGCCATTTCGTTGCATTCTGCCCTTGAGCTCCATTCTGTATATCTATTTCATGTGATCACTGCCATATTTTCGCTGCAGTGAATCCATAACCGCTAAATAACTCGATCACTTTCTGGAACAGTCTGCAATACTTTGGCTGCGCCTCCTTTTAGCTCCACATTATTCCTCATTATTCCATCGATTACTTACAGTGGTGGTCTCAAATTACAGCTTGAAAATGTTGCACGCTGTGGTTCCATCGTAAATCGGCGATTTCAACCTCGTACCACTAACAACATGCTGTGTAGGTCCATTTATCTGCAACACGTGCAAATCTTTTTTTATTTCCTGGATCATCAACATCATTTATATGCGCTTCAAGTTCTTTGCTATGTAGTGTATTAGAAACTTCCAGAAGCTGCTTAGAATGTTCTTGAAGCTGTTCAGAATTTTCCTGAAGTTCTATTTTGTTAGAATTTTCTATAAGTTCGTGCTAAATATCTAATTTGAGCTGATTGGAATTTTCTATAAGATCGTGCTTCTTGTCTAATTTGAGCTGATTGGAATTTTCTAGAAGTTTCTGTTCCAATTGTTGGAATTTTCTACAAGTTTCTGTTCCATTTTGTTGGAATTTTCTACAATTTCATGCTTCATGTCTAATTTGAGCTGATTGGAATTTTCTTGAAATTCTTGTTGTATTGCTCCGAGAAACTGGCTCATATCAAAACTTTGGGACTGTACTTTTTGCTCCGTGTCCACACTTTTCGATGACGCTGATGCAGCTTCCACTTCAAACTCGTGCTCTGCGAGGTCAATGCCTTGGTTCTCTAATTCTTCCATTAGACGCTTTTGTAGCTCTACTTTCGTATCTGTAGTTGGAAGATTATGAATTGCCAGCTCCTTCTTTAGCTGGTCGACTTTAAGTTGTTTAAATTTAACCATTTTGTATCACAATCCCACTTCTGACACTAATGTTACAAAAATTCAGACTACGGAAAACTGTTCTACGAGTTCGTATCGCTGGATTGTGTAAAAAAAAACGCACTTATATTTGGTTTTAACTGGTATTATTTCAACTAGTGTTATTTAACTTTATTAATTTAAATAACAACTTAAAGAATTATAACTTATATCAACTGCTGAATTTATACAATTTAGCAGTAGAATGTTCACTCACGAGACGCACTAGGTCACTATCAAATCACAACTGAAGTGCTGTACCTCTGATGCGGCTCCCTTATACACTGCATGCATCAGTTTGACACGTTTTGACAATCTTCGAATTGTTTCGAGAACCTTCTACTCGTATCGTGAATGACGCATGCTATTGGCATCTCATTCGCACTCATGTGTTTTAATGCGCTGATCTTCCATCTCTTTCTCGCACACTGCCTCAGTGCGCTGAATGATCTTCTGTCTCTTTCTAACACATGCTTAGTGCGTTAAATTGTCTTGCGTCTCATTAATTATTGTTGATTGCTTGCACTATGGGGCAAATTACATCTTTTCGTAACAATATGATAAATCTGCATTCTGCAAGCGAACACGCATTCGTAAAAGACCTTCGCTTTTAAACGGAGCCAACTCTGAAATAGCATTTGAGAGACGTTCCGTGCAAACAGAATTTTGCGAATGATTTATATTACTTCTAAAGATAAAATTCTGTTTCTGCTTGATCCAGAATGTTAGGGACGCCGATACTTCTTCCGTATTCAACGGAATCAGTGTTCTTTCTGACAATGGCAATCTGCAGTTCCTCCAATGTTCCTCTATGCACCCAGTTCCTCTATGCACCCATGCTGTCACACGTATTAAACGACTAAGTGAAGAATACCGATATAACAATGTTTTTTCAGCGATACTAATTACATTAATATAAGACGCCGACGATGTCTGGGAAAACTTCGTCATTAAATGGACTACTGCTGTATGTGATAAATCTGGGTCAGCAATAGTTTGATTAGTTGGAGCTGCTCGGCAGTATTCTTTCCGAGCTAAGATATCTATAATCGACGATAAATTATTGGGAAATATTGGCCAAGTTGTTTTAGATTGTTGTAGGTATTCAGGTCCGTTCCACCACAGTTTAGATGTAATTGAGCAGATTAATTATCTCCTTGCGGTGTAGTATTGATTTTTGATTGACTAGTTTCACAATTTATTATCGCAGATGCCTCTTGACAACTACCTATTACTGTTCCCTTTTTAGTAAATTTGGACGAGTTTTCCATGTTGAGAACTCTTATTGGAACAACTTTGTCTTTCGTCGCTTCTACTAATGTTCTTCCCGCAACAATATTACTTCTGCGCATTGGCTCATTATTCGCTTCTATAACCAACAACTTGCTTATCCCACAATCTCCATTTAATTTCGCCCATACAACTGCTTCTGATTTTGGCGGTATTTTTCTATTTTTATGTGCAATAACTTGTTTAAGTTTGGGGCTCTGATCACACTCTATGTTTAGTGGAATCTCCGTATTAACATAACTTAAAATTTTCCTTGTTAAATCAAGTGTGAACCCATTCCTTATCATGAAGTCCATGCCAAGTATTATTTCATCGACTATCTTATTCCGATAAGCGGTTCTATTTCGTCCCTAACTATATTACTTTTTATTATTGAGTGTGAAGCTCCCGTATCCAATGTTACCATACAATGAGTGTACAATCAATGAGTGCTTCGACAGTTAAGCTATTTGGCTTTCGAATAATTTGTGAAATGGAGATTCTGGGGCAATCGGTTACGGGAGTCAGATCGTGCCCCGCAGAAATGACTCGTTATAGTTTAAAGATTGATTAAAATTTACGTTATTTTGGACATGATCCTGTCTTTCTTCATGTCGGGGTTCATCTGCAGATTGATTTATTGAGCGCTTGCGTTTTTTACGACAATTACGTGCCATATGCCTATATGTATCACAGTTGTAGCATTTACCTTTAAATTGGGTGTCTCGGTTGGCATCAGTGTAATCTGGTTTAGCTCCACTTTTTAATGCTTGGCAAATTACTTGAAGTAGGTCTTCATTCTCCACATCTAGTTTACGGACCTTTGGCGATGGGCGGAACAACGTAGTTGCTGTCTCCTGCGTTAACGCTATGGTTACAGTTTCTGTAAATGTCACTTTCGGCATTGTCATTGTGGCACTTTTTCTTTCCGGATCACGTATGCCATCAACGAAGGCATCGATTTTGCACTTTTCTATGAAATCACTCGTGGAATCTGCAAACACCAATGCGCAAGCCTATCGACGTCCGCTGCATACGCCTGTAATGTTTCGCCATTTCGTTGCATTCTGCCCTTGAGCTCCATTCTGTATATCTATTTCATGTGATCACTGCCATATTTTCGCTGCAGTGAATCCATAACCGCTAAATAACTCGATCACTTTCTGGAACAGTCTGCAATACTTTGGCTGCGCCTCCTTTTAGCTCCACGATCTACGCTGTCCTCATTATTCCATCGATTACTTACAGTGGTGGTCTCAAATTACAGCTTGAAAATGTTGCACGCTGTGGTTCCATCGTAAATCGGCGATTTCAACCTCGTACCACTAACAACATGCTGTGTAGGTCCATTTATCTGCAACACGTGCAAATCTTTTTTTATTTCCTGGATCATCAACATCATTTATATGCGCTTCAAGTTCTTTGCTATGTAGTGTATTAGAAACTTCCAGAAGCTGCTTAGAATGTTCTTGAAGCTGTTCAGAATTTTCCTGAAGTTCTATTTTGTTAGAATTTTCTATAAGTTCGTGCTAAATATCTAATTTGAGCTGATTGGAATTTTCTACAAGATCGTGCTTCTTGTCTAATTTGAGCTGATTGGAATTTTCTAGAAGTTTCTGTTCCAATTGTTGGAATTTTCTACAAGTTTCTGTTCCATTTTGTTGGAATTTTCTACAATTTCATGCTTCATGTCTAATTTGAGCTGATTGGAATTTTCTTGAAATTCTTGTTGTATTGCTCCGAGAAACTGGCTCATATCAAAACTTTGGGACTGTACTTTTTGCTCCGTGTCCACACTTTTCGATGACGCTGATGCAGCTTCCACTTCAAACTCGTGCTCTGCGAGGTCAATGCCTTGGTTCTCTAATTCTTCCATTAGACGCTTTTGTAGCTCTACTTTCGTATCTGTAGTTGGAAGATTATGAATTGCCAGCTCCTTCTTTAGCTGGTCGACTTTAAGTTGTTTAAATTTAACCATTTTGTATCACAATCCCACTTCTGACACTAATGTTACAAAAATTCAGACTACGGAAAACTGTTCTACGAGTTCGTATCGCTGGATTGTGTAAAAAAAAACGCACTTATATTTGGTTTTAACTGGTATTATTTCAACTAGTGTTATTTAACTTTATTAATTTAAATAACAACTTAAAGAATTATAACTTATATCAACTGCTGAATTTATACAATTTAGCAGTAGAATGTTCACTCACGAGACGCACTAGGTCACTATCAAATCACAACTGAAGTGCTGTACCTCTGATGCGGCTCCCTTATACACTGCATGCATCAGTTTGACACGTTTTGACAATCTTCGAATTGTTTCGAGAACCTTCTACTCGTATCGTGAATGACGCATGCTATTGGCATCTCATTCGCACTCATGTGTTTTAATGCGCTGATCTTCCATCTCTTTCTCGCACACTGCCTCAGTGCGCTGAATGATCTTCTGTCTCTTTCTAACACATGCTTAGTGCGTTAAATTGTCTTGCGTCTCATTAATTATTGTTGATTGCTTGCACTATGGGGCAAATTACATCTTTTCGTAACAATATGATAAATCTGCATTCTGCAAGCGACCACGCATTCGTAAAAGACCTTCGCTTTTAAACGGAGCCAACTCTGAAATAGCATTTGAGAGACGTTCCGTGCAAACAGAATTTTGCGAATGATTTATATTACTTCTAAAGATAAAATTCTGTTTCTGCTTGATCCAGAATGTTAGGGACGCCGATACTTCTTCCGTATTCAACGGAATCAGTGTTCTTTCTGACAATGGCAATCTGCAGTTCCTCCAATGTTCCTCTATGCACCCAGTTCCTCTATGCACCCATGCTGTCACACGTATTAAACGACTAAGTGAAGAATACCGATATAACAATGTTTTTTCAGCGATACTAATTACATTAATATAAGACGCCGACGATGTCTGGGAAAACTTCGTCATTAAATGGACTACTGCTGTATGTGATAAATCTGGGTCAGCAATAGTTTGATTAGTTGGAGCTGCTCGGCAGTATTCTTTCCGAGCTAAGATATCTATAATCGGCGATAAATTATTGGGAAATATTGGCCAAGTTGTTTTAGATTGTTGTAGGTATTCAGGTCCGTTCCACCACAGTTTAGATGTAATTAATTTCTCCATTGACGTACCTCTAGATATGAGGTCTGCCGGATTTAAGGATGTTGGTACATGTCTACATTCGCAGTTCGCTGTGTTATTCTTGATTGCTTGTACACGACTGGCTATTATGGCTTTAGTGTACCAATTTCACACGCGGATACGAAAACCCCACACCAAATCTATTAACTCACGTTGCTGTTTTGGCCCTATCATCTGCATGTCATTCAGTGACATTCCTGTATCAGTAACACATGAGGCATCAAAAACTACACGAAATTTTTTAAGAACTGCGTGATGCGGAATATAATAAACAGGGCCCTCGGGATGTTGGGCCGCCAGTCGTAGCCATCCTTTCGAAAGATATTCATTCATGAATGTACAGTATTTATCAGATAAATCCGGATCTCGTTGCAGCCGATGTTCCAATTGCAAAAAACGCTAAAGAGCTATTGCTCGGTTTGATCCTAGACCTTTCCCATTTAGCTGTAGTGGAATTTGAAGTACGTATCGGCCCATCTCCTTATCAAATCGATGCGTTTGCAAGAAATGAGCTTCACATTCTTGTTGTTCGGATGTGGCGCTCGATTTTTCATATTGATTCTTATCCTCCTCACAGAATCTTTTAAGTTGACTATCTAGTTCGGTGTTTGTGGTCATATCTTTTCCCGCTATCGTCGATACTATGGCTGTATGATTTGTTATCTTACCGAAAATTAACCATCCGATTCTTGATTCCTGAGCCTATAATTCCATGTGACGAATATCCTCCTGCATCAGTCTTGCCCATGCAGTGACTCCTAATATAATATCAACTACTGCTGGTTGCTCAAATTTTGGATCTGCTAACTTGGAAGTGTTATCGGATGGAGATAAAAACGCTGGTGCAGTGAATACTCGGAGGCTAGTATTAACATCGCAAACTGATTGCTATTGCGGCTCTTGCATGGAGGTAGATTTTTGGGAAGGATCTTCGTTATAAACAGCATTGACCAAAGGAAGTCTTGGACATATGATGCTATTATGCGCCTGCTATTATGCGCCTGCACTGAATCGCCACACATACTCCTGCAGAATGTGCTGTGGCCAAAACCCTAATGTTTATGCAGCATGATTCTTTATACAACTTTGTAACCGCCAAAGTCGCTGAATATTTTCAGATGAGGATTCCGAACCACCTCCGCAATAAAAGCATCGCGAAATGAAATTCATTCATAACGACTTCCTCGAAATATTGGGAGTCTATCCTCAAGCGGAAGATCTGCAAAACTACGATCGCAATACTACGGAATTTGAAGCGTGACTTAACAATTGAGAAGATGGATTGGTCGCTGATTCTGAGCTTGGTTCTAAATTATGTATATGGTTACGAAGAGACGCACGAATTTTCACATATAAACTTTCAAATTCTTCCCGTAAAGATATATCAGAACCTTGAAGCATTGAATCGGTTTCTTCGCGTCCATTTTTGAATCAAACTTATTCCACGCTTTCTCCAAAATATCGAATCGTGCACGAAAGGATTCCAGGTCTGCAATATCAGAATTTGTTTCTAACCAGTCTGCCTGCCGTTGGATCTGTTGAGCTGCAATACGTGCGTCAGTTCGAAAAGACACTGATGTTGATGTCCTATTGATCGTACCGCATGAAGGTATTTCACATTCACGAGATAAATCAACTTCGTATATATTTCATCCATTGATCGTTGTCCACTTAAATCCTGATGAAAACGACTACGCTTTCCTTCTCCGTGCGCTGCATGTGATTCGGCATTGCCTGTAGTTTCTTGCGACCTTGGCAGTTCTAAAACGTCAATATTCCTACAAACTTCATTACTTTTTGCAATTACTCGTCTTGATCTGCGCATGATTCTTTGCTTTTATTATATATCCTAAAAATATGAATATTAATAATTTGATCTAAGAAACTTAAAATGAATACGCATTAACAAATTCATTTACAAATAAATTCACTGATATTTCAGTATTAGTCGCTCTGACTATTTATATCGTTAGTCGCATTGACCATTTAAAACATTAGTCGCACTGACCATTTATAACATTAGTCGCACTGACTAATACATATTCGCTCTAGTTTGTTAGTCGCACTGACTCATCTTTAAATAAAGTTAAATATCCTTATTCAAATATCCTCTTTCAAAGCATTAGTCAGTGCGTATGCTCATATAAATACTACGATATATATTTACAGATTAAGATTAGGATACGCTCACCAAATATGCGGTACAAAACAATGCCTCGAAGGATCAAATGTTCCGATTATAAATAAATATGCCACAAATGTTTCCTTTTATAAGAATTCGTGTTCGTAAAAATTGCTGTTTTATTTTCTAATATTAAAATTAATTGACATAAAAATCAACAACAAAAATTATGAACAAAAAATATCAAAGTAAATATTAATATTATTTTGTATAAACTGTGCGCCTCAACATGCTGCATGTCCACTATTTAACTTGACATTGTTCTCACACAAGACGTACTCGACCACTTCATAATTACTACTGAAGTGCTGCGCCTCAGATGTGGTGCCCTTATATACTTCATGCATCAGTTCGACACGTTTCGACAAGCTTCGACATGTTCGAGAACCTTCTACTCGTTTCGTGAATGAAGCATGCTATTGGCATCTCATTCGCACTCATGTGTTTGAATGATGATCTTCCATCTCTTTCTAACACATTGCTTAGTGCGCTGAATTGTCTTGCGTCTCATTTATTATTGTTGATTGCTTGCACAGTGGAGCAAATTACCTCTTTTTGTAACAATATTTTCCGAATGTGTTTTCAGAAATAACATTTGAAAATATTCAAGAAATATTAATATTTTGTAATATTCTAAATATTAAATTTACACTTGACATTTGTATTCAACGTCTTCTGCACTATTAAAATAATTATATAATAACAGCGTTTACATAAATTTTAATTTAAACTTATTTTTGTTAAAAATCAAAATTTCTGAAATTTCATATTACGAAAATTATTACCTAACTATTTGTTGGCATCGCCAAAGACTTAATTATTTTATTTTTCAAATACTTGTTACTTTTTCGTTAACGATTGAACTTGGAAAAACATAAGCAATCACGCGCTTGTCAATCAGTTCAATTTGTTCTAATTAATTCAAAATTTTCTTTGATGTTGAATAAATCTTCTAATACAAAAGAACAAATAAATAATTTTAATAATTATATTGCCAATATAACACTACTAATATACAAATTTAAATACATTATTAACAAAAAATGTGATATTCATTTCATAACAAAACATTTTGAATTAAAACGAGTTGGGAGAGTTAGGTCACATGGGTAAGTTCGGTCACATGGGACGGACTTTTATAGTCGGTCGGGCCCGACTATGGAATACCCTACACTTTGGTGTGAATTTTAGTGTGGGGAATTTAATTGTATACCTACCTTTAAAGTTCTTAATTATGCTGAACATTCTTACACTCAGAATATTATTTACATATCAAATTTCTGACGACGTATATTCCATTAATTTAAAAAATTGATGTAAAAGTAAAAAATAAAAAAATCAAAAAATGTTAAAACATGTAGAAAAATAAATGTGGGCGGATCACGCCCACTTTTTAAACATATGTAGAGATTTAAGGCTAATATTTCATAATTTTGTTTTCAATAATTTGCGAATAAAATGTTCACTATGAAAAAGCGAGGAGTAATAAAAACATCAAATGTGGGCGTATCACGCCCATTTTTGGATCATATATTTTTAGGTGAATTCTAACAATACGTTTTAAATTTTATAAGTATATCTTGAATACTTTTCGAGTTATTTATTCGTAAAGAGTTATATAAAAGTGACTGTATGGGAGGTGGGCGTGTCCGTTGACCAATTTGGCACATTTACATTGATAAAACTAACTTTTGGCTAAAATGTATAGAAACGAAATTTCATCGCATTCTAAGCAGCAGGGGAGACCGGGGCTAAGTCGGCACTTTTTTTTCAATGTAATATTTGATCACCATATCAATGACATATGACAAAAATAATAATACAGTTGGATAGATTGATTCATTAGCTAAAAATGTTCCATAAACTGTAAAGATCTACAATATTTAGTTTCCACGAAACAAATGCAAATGCGACACAACCTCAAACCTGCATCTGAAAATATGCTGGGGTAATGTCAACAGCACCCACTTTTTTCGCGAATGCACATTTTTGCTGATATTTTTCAATTTGATTGAATTATATATCCTTAGATAAAACAATTCATGTTGTTTTATTCCATCCCGCGAAATTGTTTGACCATTATTCATATTATTCACATTTTATCTATTTTTTGCAATAACTTCTTAAATCATGGATAAGTCTCCTTATATTGTAAGAACGGTCTATTTTATAAAACTCATAGAATAAAAAGTAGCGTCTGAGCAATAATGGGGGACGGACGTGTCGTGCCGACCTCTCATATTTATAATTTTCCGTCGTTTCGTCCGTCGTCTTAGTTTTGTTAAACATAAATAGTGCTTAGTGTCGTCTAGTGCCGTCAATAATAACAATAACATATAATACAGCAAAAAAAAAAACACATTTCAAATTAAAATAAATTAAGCGCATCGCCCAATATTGAAAGGCAATAAAAACAGAAAAATAATAACTCTGACTCTCGCAACACAAAAAAAATAGAACGCACTGCCGCTTCATTTTGCAATTGTGGGGCTTTTTTATGCTCTTTTCCGCAACTGCATATATTTGTTTTTTTTTATCATTTTGCCCTCCCCTTTCCTACTCCAAGCTACTAGCGTGCGCAACTGAGGCTGCACTGAGTGCGTAATCTGTGCTGTGGTGAAGGCATAACACTCACCACGGCTTAGCTTGCACTCTCAACTGTTTGTTTCATCTGCCGCACAAATCAAAGCCCAAAAGTCCTAGACCTTTTTCTGACTTCACGTCATGAAAAATATGATGTAAAAGTCCTTGCACCTCTTGGTAATTCCGACCACTGTACTGTTTCCGCTGAGTTTTCGTATTCTAGTTTACGCGCCTCGTCGATTAAAGCCCCGAAGAGGACTGTATGGCTTTACGAAAAAGCAAATTGGGTTGCGTTAAATGATTTTTTTGGCAACTTTAATTGGAAATTGTGTTTCGCTGACAGATACATAAATGCTGCGGCTTTAATGGTACAAAATATTATTTTATTAGGTATGCGGTCCTTCATACCTTCTAAAAAAATTAGCTTTAAACCTAAGGACCACTCTTGGTTTAATGAGACTTGCAGAATTGCGGTCAGGTCGAAAGAGGAAGCCTTTCAGACTTGGCGTTCTAACAAGAATGCTGATACTGAAAGACTTCGTATACAAGCTAGGAATCGCTGTAATGCCGTGATCTCGCGCGAAAAGTTTCTTGACGAACAAAACGCGCGCAAAAAGGTCGTACTCTATCACAGGGGTAGTAAAAATTTCTGGTCATTTGTAAAAAGGGTGAAGAATCAGACGACATCGTCTACTCCAACTCTTAGTATGAATGGCCAGACCTTCACTGACCCGGTTGATAAAGCTAATCTCTTGGCAGAATTATTTGGAAATAACGCTCCCAGATAGTAATCAACCACTGCCTGTCGTCGATTTTGTTTCTTCTGCAATGCCGGAGATACATTTTCGAACTCGGGCAGTTAAAAAGGTTTTAGCAAACCTCAACATTAACAAAGCCTCTGGGCCAGATGGCATATCTGCCCATGTGTTGAAGAAGTGCGCGTCAACGCTGGCTTTCCGTTGCGTAACCTTTTCAACATCTCCTACACGACAGGAGTTTTTCCATCTTGTTGGAAGGTTGCCAATGTCCAGCCAGTTCCGAAAAAGGGCGAGGCTACGAACCCTGCCAATTACCGACCTATTGCAATATGCTCTGCACTCTCCAAGGTAATGGAGAGCGTAATTAACTTCCACTTTGTGAACTATCTTGAGCACAACGAATTGCTCAGTGACCGACAATACGGTTTCCGTAGGACCAAATCAACAGGTGACTTGATGGCGGTCCTCTCTGAAAAGTGGAATAATTGTGTTCACCTTTTCGGGGAGAGCAAGGCTGTTGCTCTTGATATTTCCAAGGCTTTTGATCGAGTGTGGCATAAAGCCCTCGTTTCAAAACTAATTGCATATGGTGTCGGTGAATCTTTTACTCGATTGATATCGAGTTTTCTCCAGGGTCGTTCAATACGAGTTGCGATGGATGGTGTTCTTTCGGCACAACATTTCATCAATTCTGGAGTTCCGCAGGTTTCCGTCCTATCCCCGTACCTATTTCTGGTATTTATCAATGACCTTCTGTCATTGACCCAGAACCCAATTCATTCCTTTGCAGATGATAGCAATATTTGTCATGCATACTCGTTCAAAAAGCGCCCAACCTCTTTGGAGATTGAGAGTAAAAGACACACTATGAATGACACACTCAATAATGACCTCAAAATAATCTCCGAGTGGGGTCTTGCAAATAGAGTTGATTTTAATGCACGACCCATGCAAGACCCAATGTTGTCTGTTTTCTCACAAAAGAATGGATTCAACCCTACCTCCCCTTAATATGGGTGCTGTGGATATTGCAGAGTCAGTTGCTCTTGACGTTCTGGGCATATCAATTCAATGTGATCTCCGTTGGAATGATCACATATTTGACGTGTCGAAAGAGGCGGCCAAGTGCCTCGGTTTTTTAAAACGGTGTAAGACATACTTCACTCCTGCTGACTTGCGCACTGTCTACACCACCTATATTCGGCCTAAGATGGAATACAATTCGCTCATATGGGCAGGGGCTTCGAAATCTTCTTTGGAGTTCCTGGATCGAATCCAACAACGTGCAATATATTTAATAGGGGATTGGTTCTCTTGAGCACCGAAGGACCGTAGGGTGTGTAAGCCTGTTTTATACAATGGTAAGTGTTCGAGGGAAATACATGGCCTGATTCCACCAGGTCGTGTGTCCTCTCGTTCTACTCGGGCATCGAACCAAGCCCACCCCTTCGTAGTTCACTCGGCTCTCAATAGATCCACGCATTACCGAGAGAATTCGTTCTTCAGTCGCAGGATACGTTTGTGGAATAATCTCCCTGCGTCTGTTTTTCCCGATATTTTTGATATTGGCAAGTTCAAATCAAATATTCACCGACACTACTCTATCTTTCCTCCCTCCTCTTACCTATAATCCTTTCTTACGATCAACACTATGCATTGCATGAATAGGGGGCATCCCCTAAGCGTTGGTTAACTTGTAAAAAAAATAATATATCTGTGCGGCCCGCGAAGAATTTTTAAATAATATAAGAAAAATATATTTATAAGAATTGAAAAATGTTTACAATATTTTATTTTCAGGCGTTAAAATGATTATTATATTAAAGAACGGAAGCAAGATTACCAAGATTACCATTTATTCTTGGTTAAAAATTTATTAATTTATTTTTAAAAAATCAATATTTTTATATATTTTCCAAAATTTCATAATGAGAAGTTGAGACTCGAAAACTCGAGTCTTAATTTATTTCCATAATTTTCATTTTAAATATTATACATGGCGTTGAACAAATGGCATAACAATAATGTTTATCTTTTTTTCGTCAAGTAATATTGTTTTTTATTCATAAAATTTTAAATTTAATGTAAAGTTTTGAATTTCCCTTGGTTATATTTCATCGGCATTTAAAAAAAATATATAGTAGCGCATGGTTTTGTACGTCTAACAACGAAATGATAAATACATTATTGTTTTTGGTTCGACTATTAAAAATAAAAGGAGAGAAAAATAATTAAAACTTAATAATCTTAAAAACTAGACCCTATTTAACAAAACCATTTTCGGAATTAGTTCCACTATCAAATAAAGGCGAAATCAAAATAAAACAAGAATCAAAAATTTGTAGACAAGAGTCTTGCATTTTAAAAATTGGAATTGTATTCATTTTAACATTTTTTGTATTAAGTAAAACTTTTTGTTTAGAGACATTCCACACTTAAATCCTGATGAAAACGACTACGCTTTCCTTGTCCGTGCGCTGCATGTGATTCGGCATTGCCTGTAGTTTCTTGCGACCTTGGCAGTTCTAAAACGTCAATATTCCTACAAACTTCATTACGTCTTGCAATTACTCGTCTTGATCTGCGCATGATTCTTTGCTTTTATTATATATCCTAAAAATATGCATATTAATAATTTGATCTAAGAAACTTAGAATGAATATGCATTAACTAATTCATTTACAAATAAATTCTCTGATATTTCAGTATTAGTCGCTCTGACTATTTATATCGTTAGTCGCATTGACCATTTAAAACATTAGTCGCACTGACCATTTATAACATTAGTCGCACTGACTAATACATATTCGCTCTAGTTTGTTAGTCGCACTGACTCATCTTTAAATAAAGTTAAATATCCTTAGTCGCACTGACTAATGCTTTGAAAGAGTTAAATATACATAGTCGCACTGACTAATAATCCATTAAGATAATGCCATATATACAAACATTTTAGTTGCACTGGCTAAAAATATTTAAAATGCTCTGATTTGCAGACAATTTATTTAATCCGTATGCTCATATAAATACTACGATATATATTTACAGATTAAGATTAGGATACGCTCACCAAATATGCGGTACAAAACAATGCCTCGAAGGATCAAATGTTCCGATTATAAATAAATATGCAACAAATGTTTCCTTTTATAAGAATTCGTGTTCGTAAAAATTGCTGTTTTATTTTCTAATATTAAAATTAATTGACATAAAAATCAACAACAAAAATTATGAACAAAAAATATCAAAGTAAATATTAATATTATTTTGTATAAACTGTGCGCCTCAACATGCTGCATGTCCACTATTTAACTTGACATTGTTCTCACAAAAGACGTACTCGACCACTTCATAATTACTACTGAAGTGCTGCGCCTCAGATGTGGTGCACTTATATACTTCATTTCGACAAGCTTCGACATGTTCGAGAACCTTCTACTCGTTTCGTGAATGACGCATGCTATTGGCATCTCATTCGCACTCATGTGTTTTAATGATGATCTTCCATCTGTTGTGTATCATAATCGTAGAGTTCACAGCTTACATATGATCCACTGTTGTGTATCATAATCGTGGAACTTACAACGTGCTCATGATCCACAACATAACATTACCAGTATATTTTTCTTTACGGCATACTTTTAGGGTTAAGCATTATGCATGTTAAACACAAACAGCATTTAATTGTCTTGGCGCACACCGCTTAACATAGCACAGGTATACACGCCCACGTTAAATAGGTCACTCAGATCACACAAATAAATGCTGACTTAGTTATTTTAGAATGATGAAAGTACTCAATTTATTGTGAAATTATAAATACGCTGACTAAGTTATTTTAGCATGATGAAATTACTCAATTTATTGTGAAATTATAAAATTACGAGGTGTTATGTAGAAGTTAATTATAGACTAAGAATCAATTGATTCCGATAAGCTGAAGTGTGTACAAATAAATGTTAAGTATAAGTGTAACCAACTTTTAAAGCGAAATAAAGTTTCTTAAAGTAAAAAAGACCCGGTTGTTTTAAATAATATAAAGAAAGTAAAAAGGACTCAGTAAGTATAAAAAGGATCAAGGAAATTAAAGTCCTAGTAGAAGGACTTTTAACATTCAACATTTTGGCGCAGCCGGTTTCTCAAACAACGCTCTCAGCGACCGAGAGAAGAAGGACGATAGAAGGAAGAAAAGGACTAAAAATCACAAAATAAATGGTGATTATTTAATTTTTCTTTTGAAAATACGTGAGTAACAGCAGAAAATTTAAATAACTATTACAGTGTTTAATAATGTAATAAATACAAATTGAATAAATAAATATACAAATGGAAATTAAATAAATAAAGATTAAATAACAAACGAAATAAAAAAAAAATAGGAAATTTATTTAATATTAAACTCAGATAAGTAAATTAAATGTTTTCTAAAATTAATATGAAACGGAATTTTTGATTTTTTTTTTAAATTTAAAAAATTTTAGAACATTTAAAATATCATTTTCATTTTAAAATTTAAATGAGAATAAAATAACATTTTAAAGATTTTGAAAATTTTAAATATTTTATTTTATTTTTATAACATGGTCAATTAGTTAAAAATTTTACATTATTATAAAATATCTGATTTTAGTCAACAGATTTAAAATTATAAAAAATTATTATATTAAGATTTTGTCTTAACGTGCTCAAGGTCCAGTCAGTACAAATTGGGTGTTTTGTACCAACCAATAAAACAACAAACAATTGGCAAAATGCATTGAGTGACAGATCGTACAGCTGTTTCAGAGGCAGCCAAGCCCCTTCATCAGCGATCTTTCTCTGCAGATTCTACATTTCAAGTCGCTAAAGTTTTCCTTTTCCAATGAACACAATAAGAATTATGTGCATTGAAGAAAGAACCAAAAGCAAAAATGCAAAAACTTTGGCAAAAACTTGAGTTGATGCAGTTTTTGCATGTTAGCGACTTGAAATGTAGAATCTGCAGAGAAAGATCGCTGATGAAGGGGCTTGGCTGCCTCTGAAACAGCTGTACGATCTGCCACTCAATGCATTTTGCCAATTGTTTGTTGTTTTATTGGTTGGTACAAAACACCCAATTTGTACTGACTGGATCTTGAGCAAGTTAAGACAATATCTTAAAATTATCAAGAGGTCGTAAAACAAAAACAATTTATAATATTTTTTAACATTGTGGAGCCACGAGAACTGTTGAGTGTTCTAGGAAATAAATTGGGATTTTTTTTGTCGTTGATAAATATATGGCGGAATTGGAATAATTACAGTTAGCATACGGAAACATACTAGGGCAATTGGACAGGTTTACGGATAAATTGGGGGCTCAAATTAGCCTCGAAGTAAATAATAAAGAACATTTACAATTAATGAAAAATAAAGTTAATAACACAAAGGTTTTTTCTAAAGTAGAAGGAGTATATGTCGTGTTCGAAGAATTAATATATTTCTTGGAACACAAAAGTGAGAATAAAATAAAAGAGATAGAAGGCTGGAAAGGCGAATTTGCAGCATTAACTAAAAAAATAAACGATAAATTAGCAGAAAAACAGGAGTTGTTAGACCACGCCTGCGGTATAGAGGCGGAAAACGAAAAATTAAGAGCATTGTTGAAGTATAAAGATATTTCTGATGAATCAGTAGCTAGGGCACTACGTCAACAACCAAGGTTAGAATTCGAATCAGTTGAAGAGGCAAATAACAAAGTAAGGGAATTGGATTCGAAAATCAGATTTTTAGAGGCGGAAGTGAACTTAGCACACGAAACATTGTTATACCATAAAGAAGCTTTAAGAATAGAAGAAAATTTAGAAAGCATAACAACAGATAGAACAATAATTGAAATGCCTACAGACGATATTTCGAAATGCGTACGAAACCTGGTCCCGGTGTTCAAAGGCGAAGATTCACCGTTCCTAAAAACGGAGCTTCTTAGATTTATAGACGGTTGTAAGGCAGCGAACCTTAAAATAACTGAAGAAAATCAGGAGGAAATCATGATTTGTATTAAACTGCGTCTTGATGGAGATGCATACGAATTAGTGAGGATCAAGAAAATAGATGATTTAGATGAGTTTTTTGAATTACCCTAAAGCACATATTTAAAGGTGGCTACATTAGATTCAGTTCAATACAACATAAGACAGGCATATCAAGGTGGAGGGGAAAGTTTAAGGGCGTTTGCAAGGCGTTTAGATGTATTGCAGTCGAACGCAAATAACATAGCCCATACAATATATAAAAAGAAAAACCTGCCAACGGACATTTTTAACACGGAACTATTAAATTCTGTGCTAACAGCATTTAAAGTGGGAGTGAGTGACCCGACTGTAAAGATATTACTGTTGAGTGGCAAGGCAGATAATTTAAATGATTTATTAGACGAAGCGTTAAGGGCAGAGGCCACAATACTGAGGGGGCCGAGATTACCGGAGGAACTGTATAGTTTTGAAAAAAGACCGAATGGAACCTCAGTTAGTAAAAATAATCAAGAAACTGATATTAGAAATTCACGACAAGATAGGGGTAAAAGTCAACAAAATAGAAATAATGGGAATATAGGGGGTGCCATGAAAAAGGGGCCAGTCTGTTCATTTTACACAAGACCAGGACACACAAGGGATGACTGTTATTTGCGAAAAAATACACCATTTTGCAGAGAATGCGAGAAATACGGACATGAATCGAGTTGGAGATGTGGATCAAATAGACTGGAAGAACGCCAGGAGAACCAACAACAACCATTTCAGAATCAGCAGTACCAAGGGGGTTATAGAGGACTTCAGAATAACGGCTATCAACACCAACAGCAGCAAAATCAGAATCCGCAAGACAGCAATACTAGTAATAATAGAAATAATAATATTAATAATGGTAATGAAAATAATAGAAATAATAATCCGTTTAGAAATAACAACAGTAATAACTATAACGAACCTAATAGAACATACAGAAATAATAGGGCATAATAGGGCCACGCCAAGAAAAATGTTGTGCCAAACGGTAGTAATGCTCACAATAGGGGAAACTACCACGGGCCCAGTCAAGGCCAATAAGCTGGGGCCCCATTAACATTAGTAAAGTTAGGTCAAAGGTAGAAATAGTGATCATACGCCAAAGGAGCCTGTGATCACATTTGCTACCGCAGCTTCAAATAACAACCAAAAAATCGTGTGGGAAAATATCGTTCATCAAACGTCGAGAGTGACCGTTGATACATATGTTGAGCCACCGTGTTTGGTGTGTAAGGAGAAGTTGAGAGAGGAAAAAATGGGTGAAAATATTGTTCATCAAACGTCAGGAGTGACCGTTGATACATATGTTGAGCCACCGTGTTTGGTTTGTAATGCAGTAGTAGGAATATTAGTTTATATCATACACTTTATAGGTATTGTGTCGATTACACTGGGGAACAAAATAATAAAATTAGCAGAATATGAAAAGTATAAGAGAACCTTTGGAGAGGAAGCAGTAGGGTATAAAATAAAAAATATATTATCAAGAATATCAAAAAGTTTTGAGAATTTCGTAATAGAATATGATAAGAAGATTAGACGTCATATGAGTGAGTTTAGTAAAAGAAAGAATCGTATAATATGCAGTAGGCAGGGTGACTGTTTCAAACTACCTAATGTAAGTGATGTTTTCATCGAAGTACCTTGTGAGGATGCTAAAAATGGAAAACTCTTATTACTGGTAGATTCGGGAGCAGATGCTAGTATAGTAAAGGAGGGGTCGATGATACGACTACCGGGTTTTGATAAAAATACTCAGAAGGACTTTAGTGGTGCTTTTGGGGTATGCGTAAGGACTTTAGGGACAATAAATATTCAGCACAACAGTATAGAGTGGTTCTGTTTAAAGATGCATGTAGTGGCACTTGAACAAGGAATACCCGCTGATGGAATAATAGGACGAGATAATATATGGAATAGGTCCATAATAAATGCCATAGATAAGAAGTTAATATTTTATAATAAAGATAAAAACAATACTATACAACTACCCATGAGGACACGGACAGACATGGAAAATATTTTTCTAAATCAGGAATTAAAAGTAGAACCTAGAACCGCAAAGATAGTATCATTACGTTTAAAAACAAAAATTCCAATCGTCTTAATACGTAAACAAGAAATTTGTCCATAAGTATATTTGGGCGAAAGCATATCGAATGTTAGAAAATAAAGTTTGTGTCCGTATTAAATGCTACAGAAAAAGAATTTCAATCAGTATAAGGAATCGGATACCAATAATTCTACAATAAATAGCATAAATTCAGTAAACATTACAAACAGAATTAACAATTAGAGGAAATAAAAATTGATGAAACCTTGAATAAAGACGAAATTACATTTTTACAAAATCTGTGAATTTCGTATCATGATGTTTTTCATTTAGACGGAGATGAATTAACATACACGGAGATGAATTAACATACACGCCTGGAATCAGCCACCGGTAAACCGAAAGCAATACAAATTACCACACACTCATAGAGATGAAATCAACAGACACGTTAATAAAATGTTGGATGACGGCATTATATCGCCAAGCATATCACCCTGGAATTCACCGATGTTGCTAGTTTCTAAGAAGAGCGGCAAGAACGGTAACAAAAAGTGGAGGCTAGTTATAGATTTCCGTAAATTAAAGGATGTGACAATAAAACAAGTATTTCCGATTCCTCGAAAAGACGAAATATTAGACCAATTAGGTCGCAGTCGCTATTTTTCAACTTTAGACTTGGCAAGTGGTTATCATCAGATACTAGTTGAAGAAGGGCATAAGGAAAAAAACAGCTTTTAGTACAGGTCTTGGTCATTTCGAGTTTAACAGAATGCCTTTTGGTTTAACAGAGGCTCCAGCCACTTTCCAAAGAATAATGAATCACATATTAATAGGTTTACAGGGTATGGATTGCTTTGTTTATTTTGATGATATAGTGGTGTACGGAAAGAATTTAGCTGAACATGAGGTTAGGTTGAGTAGAGTATTGCAGAAATTAAGGGAACACAATCTAAAATTAAATACAGAAAAATGTCTTTTTTTACGTCGCGAAGTTGTCTATTTAGGACATAAATGTTCGGAACTAGGTGCTCTGCCAGACCCCTCAAAGGTTCAATGCGTGAAAAATATTCCGGTACCAAGAAATAAAAAAGAAGTACAAGCGTTTTTGGGATTAATTAATTATTACAGAAAATTTATAAACAATATGGAAAAATTATCATTACCAATTAATAAGTTACTTAGAAAGGATATTAAATTCACTTGGACCGATGATTGTCAAAATTCATTTATTAAACTAAAAGAATCAATAATTTCACCACCCAGAAAAAATTACTCCACCATTGAAAAGGAATTTTTAGCTATAGTCTGGACAACGAAAAATTTTAGAGCTTATCTTCTAGGCCGACATTTTCAAATTTATACAGATCATCAACCATTACGTAGCACAGCAAATCTCAAAGATCAGACATCAAGGTTAGCCCGTTTCAGGCATAAATTATCAGAATATGATTACGAAATATCTTACAAACCAGGTAAACAGAATTTGAACGCAGATGCTTTAAGTAGAACCAGAACCAGATATTACTGCGGTCCAAACACGGTCTAAGACCACACAGAATAAATTAGATAATCAAATTTCAAAAACCAAAAAACAAGTGAGCCAGCACTGGATGAAATAACAACAGACACCAAGAACGAATTAAACTCAAGTCTACTATTAACTGACCCAGAGGAAATTAAAATTGTTATAAAAGACTTTCATGACTCAGCATTAGGGGGTCACCAGGGCGCAGTGAAAACATATTTTAGAATCAGAAAACAATTTAAGTGGAAAGGTATGCAGAAACAAATAAAAGATTACGTTAAGAATAGGTCAAAAATGTTAAGTAAATAAAAGTTCTAGGCTTACTAAAATGCCAATGGTTTTAACTGATACGCCTGTACGACCATTCGATAAAGTATACATGGATCTTGTAGGTGTTTTACCGGAAACTATATCTGGAAATAAATATATATTAACTTTTCAAGATGATTTTTCAAAATATATGTGCTGCGTAGCTATCCCAGACGCAGAAGCAAGCACTGTAGCAAAAGCATTTTACGACGAAATTATTACAAGACATAACATACCAAAAGTATTGATAACCGACAATGGTTCGAATTTTGTTTCAAAATTATTTTCGGACACGTCATATCATCCACAGGCCAACGGCTCTTTGGAACGAAGCCACCGACCATTAGCAGAGTATTTACTAGGTTTTGCGAAAGAGGATGGATCAAACTGGGACCAGTGGTTAAATACAGCAATGCATGTACACAATAAAACAATGCATATGTCCACCGGACAAACGCCTTTCCGTACTTTATACGGTTACGATTTTGAAATGCCAACCAATCTTAAACGCAAATGCTCACCAGTATATAATACCGATGATAGCAACAAGCTATTAAAATACCAAATTCAACGCACACACGAAATCGAGCGACAAAATCAAGCCAGAGCCAAAGAAAAATCTAAGTAAAGCTATGATAGCTCAGTACACCCAATAATACTCAAAGTAGGCGATAAAATTTTACTAAAAAATCAAAATAGGAAAAATAAATTTTCACCAGTCTGGGTGGGACCCTACGAGGTACTTTCAATAATAAGCCCTGTAACAACTGAGATTTGTATCAAGGGTAAAGGGAAATAATTTCATAATAATTTGTTAAAAGCTTACAACAGTATAGTTATGTAGAATTAAATAAACACTGTCTGCATCAAGAACCAATAATTTTTAACATCATTGAAATAAAGTCAAATTGTTAGTGCAGGACAGAATAGCTAATTATTACATATTGAAATTAAATTGAAACTACAAAATAAATAAAGAATAGAGAAAAACTATATATTTTTTTAAATGTAGATATTAAATACATTATTTTTAAATAATTTATAAAATCCAAAAAATGTCATGTAATATTGCCAAAATACAAATCGCAGAGAAAATAGCTATGTATTAATTGAAGATGACTAGCATTGAATATAAACAAATAACAAAATCAAATTATTATTTGAGGTACGAATTTGCAAGGTATACAAATTACGTTGACATTAAAATTGCGATATGTCAGTAACTACCTCAATAGCATTTTAAACAAACAAGTTCATTGCGCATAGAGCGCAATGCTCTCAGCTCATATTAACATAGAAGGCTTGAATATATTCATATGCCAACGGATTAAATGCACTTCAGCAATTTACAGGCAGAATCCACTAACGTACTAGAACTGAAACGAGATACGGTAGTGCAGCGACAAAACTGCCTAATATTTTTTATCATTAACACAATTTTCATTCATGAAACTAAATATATTAATGCAGATATGCATTAATATAGCAAACTAACAAACTATCAAACGTTTTAAATTCATCATTCCACGGTAATGAAAATAAATAAGTACAATTGAGATGTACAAAATTAAATATTTAACAACTTAATATAGAAAATACATTTATGTAATGCTAAGAAGTCGCGCGCGCTTATTTCTTAATACTTAAAAAAATGATTAGTTAGTGCATGAGTAAATAGCTAAGTATTGTTGAATATGACTAGCATTTAACCATGTACTACTGGGACTCTAAATAAAACAATTTGTATTGCAAAAATGCAGAAATATATCCAAACATATATCATATAGTACATGTTGACACATAAGTAAATTAACTATTACAACTAATTAAGGTATAATTATGGCCATAGCCTTAACAGGATGTAGTAAGGTAAAATAAGAAATATTTATAAAAAAATTATATGATATGATCAAGGATTCCATTAAATATGTAAAAAACAAAAAAAAATGGAATTTCCTCTCTTTCTCTTTACGATAGGCAATAAAGAGCGAAACCAATATAATGATTAGAATTGTCACACTGGTCCTGATGCTGGCAGCCAATGAAGCAGTCAACATCACACAGACATCAATTAATGATACAAGATTATTCTTTGAGAAGACAACTGATGCTTTGTTCTACAACGATGAATGGACGATAATAGCTAAATTTAAACCGCTACAACTGAACGATTTCCTGGAGCTGACAAACAAATACATAATCACGGCAAATACAATGTGCGAACAAATGAGCTCCAATGTAAACGGACCCAGCATAAAAAGATCGTGTTTAGCAGCAACACGGGAAACCATGGCAATAATAGCCACACTACAGAAAAATGAAGAAATAATTAAGCGTACAATAAAGAGTAATCGTCAAAAGAGATCACTCAATTTCATTGGCGAAGGACTCAACTGGGCTTTTGGACTGATGGACAATAATGAAAGATAAACTATCTATAAACACCAGAATAATATTGATGAAAATGAACATAAAACATACGAAATTATGAAAAGACAAATTACGGTGATTTCATCAAATTATAACAAAATAGCAGAACCCTTACTGAATTCCTTGAAGGAAGTCGAAAAGCTGCAAAATGTGTTAAACATAACAATAAGAACTCAAAAATACATAAATGAAAAAATAAACCAACAATTTAGTCATTTACTATTCATGATGGATACCTTGGAAATTCAATCTACAATTAATGCAAACCTAATCGAAATTCAAGGACAACAGCAGATGGAAATGGCAATCATAGATGATCTATACAAGGGACGATTACACCCGACAATTATAGACCAGAGCGAGTTAGATGAAATGCTGACTAGCCTCACGTTAAGAGGAAAGGCGAAGTGGTTCATACAAAAATCATTCGAAATGCACCGTGCATCAACAGTACGAGTTTTCCCAGACACAGACGGCCTAATAATAGTCATCAAGACACCACTACCTGATGATTTGTTGTTCACATTATATAGAATTTACCCAATACCCACAAATATTAATGAAGAATGGGATGCATTGGTTAAAACAACATATGACTACATATCAGAAGCAGAAGACCGGAGCAAATACATAGGTCTAACGAATGAAGATCACAGCAAATGCATTTTGGTTAGCGAACATACGGACAAAGAAATTACACTATGCAAACGTCCAGGAACCATGCTAACAACTAGCAACACACTGATTCAACACAGAACAGATATTAAAGATACCTGTGAACATGTTGCAATAAAAAGGAGTTCTGGCCTAGTAGTTAAACTATGGACACCAAACACATGGTTGTATAAATTCAATACACCAGCCTTTTTCGAAGCAGTTTGTGGGTCAAATATAGCCACATTGACACTATCCGGCCTGGGTTGGATGTCCATAAATGAAGCTTGCAACATACACAACAAAGAAATGATACTGTCATACGAGTTTGCACATCAAAGCATTAGGAATATAACATACAAGAAGGAAGAACATACGGTTATGATAGAAAATTTACAAGGCAATTGGTCATCATTATCATATTCAAATATATCACAAACATCGTTACCGATCTTGGTGTCGCATTAATCGCATTGGAGCAGCATTAAGAGATGGGCATCGTGATTTCGACGAAATATTACTACAATTAACTGATAACCAGGAACGCAAATAATTACTTAATTGTCAAAATGAAATAACGAAAACCGGTATGTCTTACGGCATATTAATGCTGATATTAATAATAATAGCAGCATATGTATTATACATACATTACTACTCGACAATTAAAAATAAAGCAACAATAAAAGCCGATGAATTTAATACAAATAAATCACCAATAGCAACAGTAGATGTAGAAGCGCCTAAGGAAAACCTTGAAATGGTGTCAAATACATTTCCCAGCAAGAAATCGCCACTCGAAAAAATCGGGTCATTGCGGAAATCAACAACGCAGAAACCAAACACCACAACATCCATAGCAAGTCAACGAACGAAGTCACATGAAATAGAAGCCAATACGTCAGAAACAACAACAACGCATCGAACTACTACCGCAGAACAGCAGCAGTCAGCAACGAAAACATCGGGACCAGGTTTTTATTATATATAACTGGAAATTACAACCCTTAATTTACTAATATCCATTAAATATTATATAAGTAAAGATCATAACTTCATAACTAATAGAACTTAACGTAATTTATACCACATAAAACAATGTAAAAAGAAAAAATTATTATTCTTTTTAATAATAATTTTCTCTTCAGAAATAATTAAAATAATACAAAAGAAAAAAAAAAACTATTATTCTTCTTAATAATAATATTTTTTTTTCTTTCAATTAGGGGGGAGGTACGTTGTGTATCATAATCGTAGAGTTCACAGCTTACATATGATCCACTGTTGTGTATCATAAACGTGGTACTTACAGCGTGCTTATGATCCACAATATAACATAACCAGTATATTTTTCTTTATGGCATACTTTTAGGGTTAAGCATTATGCATGTTAAACACAAACAGCATTTAATTGTCTTGGCGCACACCGCTTAACATAGCACAGGTATACACGCCCACGTTAAATAGGTCACTCAGATCACACAAATAAATGCTGACTTAGTTATTTTAGAATGATGAAAGTACTCAATTTATTGTGAAATTATAAATACGCTGACTAAGTTATTTTAGCATGATGAAATTACTCAATTTATTGTGAAATAATAAGAATACGAGGTGTTAAGTAGAAGTTAAGTATAGACTAAGAATCAATTGTTTTCGATAAGCTGAAGTGTCTACAACTAAATGTTAAGTATAAGTGTAACCAACTTTTAAAGCGAAATAAAGTGTCTTAAAGTAAAAAATAATATATAATAAAATATGTTTTAAATAATATAAAGAAAGTAAAAAGGACTCAGTAAGTATGAATAGGATCAAGTTAAAGTCCTAGTAGAAGGACATTTAAACATACAACAACAGCAATACTCGTAATAATATAAATAATAATACTTATAATGGAAATGAAAATAATAGAAATAATAATCCGTTTAGAAATAACAACAGTAATAACTATAATGGGCCTAATAGGACATACAGAAATAATAGGGCATGTGTGGTCAAGTCGGCCATATGATAGCGGATTGACACGTCAAGAAGAATTTTGTGACAAACGGTAATAACACTCACAATAAGGGAAACTACCAGGGGCCCAGTCAAGGCCAGTAAGCTGGGGTCCCGTTAATATTAGTAAACTTACGTCAAAGGTAGAAATAGTGGATCATACGCCAAAGGAGACTGTGATCACATTTGCTGCCGCAGCTTCAAACAACAGCCAAAAAAACGTAGGTGAAAATATTGTTCATCAAACGTCAGGAGTGACCGTTGATACATATGTTGAGCCACCGTGTTTGGTTTGTAATGCAGTAGTAGGAATATTAGTTTATATAATACATTTTATAGGTATTGTGTCGATTACAGTAGGGAACAAAATAATAAAATTAGCAGAATATGAAAAGAATAAGGAAGATGAACCTTTGGAGATGAAGCAGTAGGGTATAGAGTAAAAAACATATTATCAAGAATATCAAAAAGTTTTGAGAAGTTCGTAACAGAATATGATAAGAAAATTAGATGTCATATGAGTGGGTTTAGTAAAAGAAGGAATCGTATAATATGCAGTAGACAGAGTGACTGTTTCAAACTACCTAATGTAAGTGATGTTTTCATTGAAGTACCTTGTGAGGATGCTAAAAATGGAAAACTCATATTACTGGTAGATTCGGGAGCAGATGCTAGCATAGTAAAGGAGGGGGCGATAACACGACTTCCGGGTTTTGATAAAAAAAAACTCAGAAGGACTTTAGTGGTGCGTTTGGAGGATGCGTAAGGACTTTAGGGACAATAAATATTTAGCACAATAGTATAGAGTGGTTCTGTTTAAAGATATCTTGTTCAAAAGCCACTACATGCGGATTTTGAACAAGATATACCCACTGATGGTATAATAGGACGAGATAATATATGGAATAGGTCCATAATAAACGCCATAGATAAGAAGTTAGTATTTCATGATAAAGATAAACACAATACTATACAACTACCCATGAGGACACGGGCAGATATGGAAAATATTTGTTTAAATCAGGAATTAAAAGTAGAATCTAGAACCGCAAAGATAGTATCATTACGTTTAAAAACAAAAATTCCAATCGTCTTAATACGTAAACAAGAAATTTGTCCATAAGTATATTTGGGCGAAAGCATATCGAATGTTAGAAAATAGAGTTTGTGTCCGTATTAAATGCTACAGAAAAAGAATTTCAATCAGTATAAGGAATCGGATACCAATAATTCTACAATAAATAGCATAAATTCAGTAAACATTACAAACAGAATTAACAATTAGAGGAAATAAAAATTGATGAAACCTTGAATAAAGACGAAATTACATTTTTACAAAATCTGTGAATTTCGTATCATGATGTTTTTCATTTAGACGGAGATGAATTAACATACACGGAGATGAATTAACATACACGCCTGGAATCAGCCACCGGTAAACCGAAAGCAATACAAATTACCACACACTCATAGAGATGAAATCAACAGACACGTTAATAAAATGTTGGATGACGGCATTATATCGCCAAGCATATCACCCTGGAATTCACCGATGTTGCTAGTTTCTAAGAAGAGCGGCAAGAACGGTAACAAAAAGTGGAGGCTAGTTATAGATTTCCGTAAATTAAAGGATGTGACAATAAAACAAGTATTTCCGATTCCTCGAAAAGACGAAATATTAGACCAATTAGGTCGCAGTCGCTATTTTTCAACTTTAGACTTGGCAAGTGGTTATCATCAGATACTAGTTGAAGAAGGGCATAAGGAAAAAAACAGCTTTTAGTACAGGTCTTGGTCATTTCGAGTTTAACAGAATGCCTTTTGGTTTAACAGAGGCTCCAGCCACTTTCCAAAGAATAATGAATCACATATTAATAGGTTTACAGGGTATGGATTGCTTTGTTTATTTTGATGATATAGTGGTGTACGGAAAGAATTTAGCTGAACATGAGGTTAGGTTGAGTAGAGTATTGCAGAAATTAAGGGAACACAATCTAAAATTAAATACAGAAAAATGTCTGTTTTTGCGTCGCGAAGTTGTCTATTTAGGACATAAATGTTCGGAACTAGGTGCTCTGCCAGACCCCTCAAAGGTTCAATGCGTGAAAAATATTCCGGTACCAAGAAATAAAAAAGAAGTACAAGCGTTTTTGGGATTAATTAATTATTACAGAAAATTTATAAACAATATGGAAAAATTATCATTACCAATTAATAAGTTACTTAGAAAGGATATTAAATTCACTTGGACCGATGATTGTCAAAATTCATTTATTAAACTAAAAGAATCAATAATTTCACCACCCATTCTCGCATATCCAGATTTTACAAACCCTTTTTTACTTACAACAGATGCAAGTAACGAAGCAATAGGTGCGGTACTGTCACAAGGCAAAGTAGGGAGCGACCGACCAATAGCATTTGCTAGTAGGGCATTAAATGGAGCAGAAAAAATTACTCCACCATTGAAAAGGAATTTTTAGCTATAGTCTGGACAACGAAAAATTTTAGAGCTTATCTTCTAGGCCGACATTTTCAAATTTATACAGATCATCAACCATTACGTAGCACAGCAAATCTCAAAGATCAGACATCAAGGTTAGCCCGTTTAGGCATAAATTATCAGAATATGATTACGAAATATCTTACAAACCAGGTAAACAGAATTTGAACGCAGATGCTTTAAGTAGAACCAGAACCAGATATTACTGCGGTCCAAACACGGTCTAAGACCACACAGAATAAATTAGATAATCAAATTTCAAAAACCAAAAAACAAGTGAGCCAGCACTGGATGAAATAACAACAGACACCAAGAACGAATTAAACTCAAGTCTACTATTAACTGTCCCACAGGAAATTAAAATTGTTATAAAAGACTTTCATGACTCAGCATTAGGGGGTCACCAGGGCGCAGTGAAAACATATTTTAGAATCAGAAAACAATTTAAGTGGAAAGGTATGCAGAAACAAATAAAAGATTACGTTAAGAATTGTCAAAAATGTTAAGTAAATAAAAGTTCTAGGCTTACTAAAATGCCAATGGTTTTAACTGATACGCCTGTACGACCATTCGATAAAGTATACATGGATCTTGTAGGTGTTTTACCGGAAACTATATCTGGAAATAAATATATATTAACTTTTCAAGATGATTTTTCAAAATATATGTGCTGCGTAGCTATCCCAGACGCAGAAGCAAGCACTGTAGCAAAAGCATTTTACGACGAAATTATTACAAGACATAACATACCAAAAGTATTGATAACCGACAATGGTTCGAATTTTGTTTCAAAATTATTTTCGGACACGTCATATCATCCACAGGCCAACGGCTCTTTGGAACGAAGCCACCGACCATTAGCAGAGTATTTACGAGGTTTTGCGAAAGAGGATGGATCAAACTGGGACCAGTGGTTAAATACAGCAATGCATGTACACAATAAAACAATGCATATGTCCACCGGGCAAACGCCTTTCCGTACTTTATACGGTTACGATTTTGAAATGCCAACCAATCTTAAACGCAAATGCTCACCAGTATATAATACCGATGATAGCAACAAGCTATTAAAATACCAAATTCAACGCACACACGAAATCGAGCGACAAAATCAAGCCAGAGCCAAAGAAAAATCTAAGCAAAGCTATGATAGCTCAGTACACCCAATAATACTCAAAGTAGGCGATAAAATTTTACTAAAAAATCAAAATAGGAAAAATAAATTTTCACCAGTCTGGGTGGGACCCTACGAGGTACTTTCAATAATAAGCCCTGTAACAACTGAGATTTGTATCAAGGGTAAAGGGAAATAATTTCATAATAATTTGTTAAAAGCTTACAACAGTATAGTTATGTAGAATTAAATAAACACTGTCTGCATCAAGAACCAATAATTTTTAACATCATTGAAATAAAGTCAAATTGTTAGTGCAGGACAGAATAGCTAATTATTACATATTGAAATTAAATTGAAACTACAAAATAAATAAAGAATAGAGAAAAACTATATTTTTTTTTAAATGTAGATATTAAATACATTATTTTTAAATAATTTATAAAATCCAAAAAATGTCATGTAATATTGCCAAAATACAAATCGCAGAGAAAATAGTTATGTATTAATTGAAGATGACTAGCATTGAATATAAACAAATAACAAAATCAAATTATTATTTGAGGTACGAATTTGCAAGGTATACAAATTACGTTGACATTAAAATTGCGATAGGTCAGTAACTACCTCAATGGCATTTTAAACAAACAAGTTCATTGCGCATAGAGCGCAATGCTCTCAGCTCATATTAACATAGAAGGCTTGAATATATTCATATGCCAACGGATTAAATGCACTTCAGCAATTTACAGGCAGAATCCACTAACGTACTAGAACTGAAACGAGATACGGTAGTGCAGCGACAAAACTGCCTAATATTTTTTATCATTAACACAATTTTCATTCATGAAACTAAATATATTAATGCAGATATGCATTAATATAGCAAACTAACAAACGTTTTAAATTCATCATTACACGGTAATGAAAATAAATAAGTACAATTGAGATGTACAAAATTAAATATTACTACTTCTTAATATAGCAAACACATTTATGTAATGCTAAAAAAATCGCGCGCGCTTATTTCTTAACACTTAAAAAAATTATTAGTTAGTGCATGAGTAGATAGCTAAGTATTGTTGAATATGATTTGCATTTAACCATGTACTACTGGGACTCTAAATAAAACAATTTGTATTGCAAAAATGCAGAAACATATCCACACATATATGTTTCTAAACAAAATCATATAGTACATGTTGACACATATGTATATTAACTATTATAACTAATTACGGTATAATGATGGTCATAGCCTTAACAGGATGTATTAAGGTAAAATAAGAAATATTTATAAGAAAACTATATGATATGATCAAGGATTCCATTTAAATATGTAAAAAAATTGAATTTCTTCTCTTTCTCTTTACGATAGGCAATAAAGAGCGAAACCAATATAATGATTAGAATTGTCACACTGGTCCTGATGCTGGCAGCCAATGAAGAAGTCAACATCACACAGACATCAATTAATGATACAATATTATTCTTTGAGAAGACAACTGATGCTTTGTTCTACAACGATGAATGGACGATAATAGCTAAATTTAAACCGCTACAACTGAACGATTTCCTGGAGCTGACAAACAAATACATAATCACGAACAAATGAGCACCAATGTAAACGGACCCAGCAAAAAAAGATCATGTATAGCAGCAACACGGGAAACCACGGCAATAATAGCCACACTACAGAAAAATGAAGAAATGATTAAGCGCACAATAAAGAGTAACCGACAAAAGAGATCACTCAATTTCATTAGCGAAGGACTCAACTGGGCTTTTGGACTGATGGAAAATAAAGAAAGAGAGACTATCTATAAACATCTCAATAATATTGAAGATAATGAGCATAAAACATACGAAATTATGAAAAGACAAATTACGGTGATTTCATCAAATTATAACAAGATAGCAGAACCCTTACTGAATTCCTTGAAGGAAGTCGAAAATCTGCAAAATGTGTTAAACATAACAATAAGAACACAAAAATACATAAATGAAAAAATAAACCAATGAAGGTAGTCATTTACTATTCATGATGGATACCTTGGAAATTCAATCTACAATTAATGCAAACCTAATCGAAATTCAAGGACAACAGCAGATGGAAATGGCAATCATAGATGATCTATACAAGGGACGATTACACCCGACAATTATAGACCAGAACGAGTTAGATGAAATGCTGACTAGCCTCACGTAAAGAGGAAAGGCGAAGTGGTTCATACAAAAATCATTCGAAATGCACCGTGCATCAACAGTACGAGTTTTCCCAGACACAGACGGCTTAATAATAGTCATCAAGACACTTTTGTTTTTTTTTAATGTGGGATAAAAAAAATAGAGCCACAGCACTCAGAGAGGGTTATATCCATTGTGCTGTGACCCAGTTCCCTGGTTTTTAATGATACTTATTAGATTCATTATTGAATCCTAGAAGGCTATTGTGTGATAGAGAGTGAAGCTGATCCTCTCTCATCACGTCTGTGCCAAAGATCTGCCTTCTAATTCTAGAAAATGCTGGACAGTCACAGAAATAGTGCTCTGTGGTGCCAGTTTCTTCGTAGCAGGCAGAACATAAGGCGCTTTCGGCCTGGCCGATTGCGTTCTTGTGTTTTTCACATGCGTTGTGTCCCGTTAGAAGTCCCGTCAGTTTTCTGCACTCCTTTCTACTTAAGGAAAGTAGAAACGAGAACGAGGCCGATCTTTTGGTTATCGTCGGTGTCATGAGCTTCGAGAATCTGCATTTCGTCTCATTCAGCCATCTGACTTCGGCTTGAAATACCGAAGCATTGTCGCCTAAGGCGAAGTGAAGTCTGCGGTCATCCGGTTCCACAAACACTCCAGCACCAGATCCCTGATCGGTTCTGGAGCCGCCTGTGAAAATGCGGGACCCTCTACCTGGCTCACAGTCAGGCGTTAGCCAGTCTTGAATGTCAGGTTGGCAAACCTCAAAATTTCGTCTTGGTAATATTTCTGTTATCATTGCATCAGAGGGCATCTCCAGTAGACAGGTGTCTAATGGAGTGTCAAGTGCAATGTCAGAGATATTCCAGGGAACATTAAACCAGAAACCACCTCGTTTTAGTCTCCAGCAGCCTTTCATGTCTTCGCCTCTGATGAAGATGTCAAGTGGTTTAAGATTGCATTCAGTGCTGGACCAGGTGTAGTGGGAAAGGCACCCGTAATACCCAGACACTCGGTTCTCTGAATTTTGGCAAGACTAGTTGTCACGCATTTTCGCGACAGCTTGTTCCACCAGACTACCGATGCATATGATATCATCGGTCTTATCATTGCCGTGTAAATCCATAAGGTTTTGCTCGGCGATAGTCCCCATGTCTACCCAAAAATTCCTCTGCATTTCCAGAAGGCATTCAATGCTCGCGAAATTTTATTTTCAACATGTTTTGTCCAAAGTAGTTTACTATCTAGAGTTAAGCCCAGATATTTTACTTCGTTAGACAGAGGAATAGTGACACCCTTAATTACTGGTAGAGATAATCCTGTCATTATTCTTTTCCTAGTGAAGAGAACAATCCCTGTTTTGTGAGGGTTGACGGAAAGTCCGTTTGCAGTACACAAGCTGTCAATTCGGTTCAATGAGTTTTGTGTTTTATGCATAGGCCTGGGAATAGACACCTAGTCCATCGAGATCGTTGACTAGTGAGTCAACCAGCATACACCAGAACAGGGGGGAGAGAACGCCTCCTTGAGGACAACCTCTATTCACCCCTGCCATAATATACTGACCGCACTCCGCCTCAGAAGTGATGGTCCTAAACATTAGCATTGACCTTAGCCATTTGACCAATGTTTCATCTATTCCATGCCTTCTAGCTGCGTCACACATTCCATCAAAAGTCTCATTATCAAAAGCACCCTCGATGTCAACAAATATGCCCATCACGTACATCTTCCTCTGAAAAGCATGCTCGATCCGGCCAACCAGATGTTGCAATGCTGTTTCACAGGATTTTCCACGTTGGTAGGCATGATGTCTTGATGATAGTGGGTACCTTGACAGCGATGTTTTTCTGAGGTGCAGCTCAACTAGTCTTTCTAGACACTTTAGTATGAAGGACTCATACTAATGGGTCTGAAACTCTTGGCTATGGAATAGTCCTCTCTTCCAACTTTAGGAATGAAGGCTACTTTAACTAAACGCCAGGATGTCGGAATGTATGCCCATGCGAGACTTGCTCTAAAGGTCTTCTTTAGGCATGGTAGCAATTGGGTTATACCTTCCTGTAGCATGACTGGGTAGATGCCATCCGGTCCAGGTGACTTGAAGCCATCAAAAGAGGCCACTGCGTATTGGATAGCTTCATCGTACACAACCAATCTGGCAACCTGCCAGTCATGTTTTGTCACATTAGAGTTGTTATTGCAGTCCCCAGTGCTGGGATTACAAAGTGGCCCTATGTGGATTTGATTTCTCGGAAAGTGAGTCTCAACTAGGACACTGAGTGCCTCTGTCTTAGTACTGAGTGCCTCAGTATACGAGCCATCAGGTCTCCGCAGTGAGTCCAGTCGAGCAGTTCGGTCTCTTTTAAGAAACTTGACCAATCTGCTAGTCTCACTGCGGGATTCGATGCTACTGCAGAAGTCTTTATAGGAAACACTTTTCGATTTAAGAATTCGTTTCTTATACTCTTTCTGCTTAGCTCGATAAAGAAACCAGTCAGAGTCTAAGTTGCTCCTTAGGGCCCTATTTAGAAGCTTTCTGGAATCTTTGCGCAAGGTTTCAAGTCAAGCGTTCCAGCAAGGAACGGGAGGTCTAGATAACGTTTTTCGTACCGGACATGTTCGTACAAAACTAGAATTTATGACATCGTTCATAACTTGAACGGACGTCTCAATACTTTCTTTGGTACGAATTCTGACAGGAATATTGAGGGAATCCTCAAGTTCATGTCTGAAGCGTTCCCAGTTCGTTTTTCTAGGGTTTCTTACCGTCATAGAGGGCAGCAACCTGTAGTCCGATAAAGAATCTTCTTTAAGAACCTTCCAGTTAAAGATTGACTCTCTCAGTCTACAGTTAGACAAAGTAAGGTCAATCACTTCCTGTCTTCTAGCAGTCACAAAAGTGGGTTTATTACCAGTGTTGTGAATGTTCAGATTGGAGGTCATGATGAAGTCAAGGAGTCTGGTACCTCGTGCGTTGCATTTACTGCTGCCCCACACAGTGTGTTGAGCATTAGCGTCACAGCAAATAATAAGGCCGGTCTCCTTAAGATCACAGTACTCTATGAGCTCAACAATTGCCTTTGGCGGAGGAGGCAGTAGTGAGTCATAGGGGAAGTAGCCTGAGGCGACAATCAGATGTTTCCATCCACTATCGCTTTCATAGCTCACTTTGGCTGCCACCAGGTCTTGCCCACAGAATTGGGTTAACTTGGTGACAGCAAAGTGTTTCGATACTATAAGACAGCTTCTAGGCCTTGCGGCTTGCTCATCGTATAGTATGGTTTCACCACGTAGTTCACTAAGACCACAGATGCTTTTGTTATACACCCATGGTTCTTGAATAGCTGTGATGTGAGGTAATGTATGCAACATGGAGAGCCGCTTACCTAGTAAAGCGGTAGCAGCTTTAGAATGTTGCAGATTGATCTGAGTAAATATCATGACAGGATAATTAACTCGTTTCTCATCATATGCCTATTCATTTGGAATTGATTCGGAATTTGATCCGTCCAAAGAATAAGTTTAGATGGTTGTCGTACTTAGATAGCATGACATCTAACGACTTCTGGTCTAAGCCAACAACCAGGGTTGAGCCCTCCTTGTCCTCCGGACCTCGCTCTGGTTTATGGCTATAAATTTTCCATCCGTTCGTTTCGATGCCCTGGTTTTGAGCACGTAGGCAGGCAAACACTTCCGCTGTTTTCCTGATAGGACCAGGTATCCAGCATATTGCTCGCCTGCGTTTGGGTTCGTCTCCGCTGAAAACAGTGAAGCGCGATTTGCCCAAGGGGGGATTTTAGCAACGGCTGTGGCAATCCAATCGAAATTGGCTTGAGACGAGCATAGCACCTTCATGACGCCATCACTCGTCTCATAGCCTTTTGCGTTTGCACTGACACCGCCGGTGCTGACTAGCCGCCAAAGATGATCGGTGCAGTGTTTTACTTCTGCATCATTCATCTTTTGCTCCTTCCCCAATTTGCCAATAATCGCAACCGGAAGAGCTTTGCGAGCAGCATCACGATATGATACTGCTAGCCTACCTCTGCCAGTGGATGTTGAAGGCAGTTCATCCGCAGCCGATCCGGAACATGAAGCACCAGTGCTCTTGCTTGTGGAAGCAATATCACTGGAAACTGTCGAGCTCTGGAAGTTACGGGGTTTCGCAGTAGCACTGAAGGTTTTAAACATCTTGCCATTCTCAGGTGCATTGGCAGCTACAACTGCAGCAGCGAATGGTCCGGCTTCAGTCGGAGTAACCTCCACCGATCTATCGCGTTTTGCTGTGGTAGCTGGGGAAGAGAAAGCTCCAGCGTCGCCTTTGGCCTTTTCAGCCTCTTTGCGATCTTTCGCTTTAATCTTCCTTCTCCTACTCACCTGGGCATCGGACAACCTGACATCTGTATTCAGAGATCCGGGTCCGGTCTCCATCAAGACACCACTGCCTGAAATATTAATGAAGAATGGGATGCATTGGTTAAAACAACATATGACTACATATTAGAAGCAGAAGACCGGAGCAAATACATAGCTCAAACGAATGAAGATCACAGCAAATGCATTTTGTTTAGCCAACATACGACAAAGAAATTACACTATGCAAACGTCCAGGAACCATGCTAACAACTAGCAACACACTATGCGAAGTCGCGCTGATTCAACACAGAACAGATATTAAAGATACCTGTGAACATGTTGCAATAAAAAGGAGTTCTGGCCTAGTAGTTAAACTATGGACACCAAACACATGGTTGTATAAATTCAATACGCCAGCATCTTTCGAAGCAGTTTGTGGGTCAAATATAGCCACGTTGACATTATCAGGCCTGGGTTGGATGTCCATAAATGAAGCTTGCATTCTACACATCAAAGAAATGATACTGCCCTACGAGTATACACATCAAAGCATTAGGAATATAACATACAAAAAGGAAGCACATACAATTATGATAGAAAATCTACAAGGCAATTGGTCATCATTACCGTATCCAAACATAACACAAACAATGTTACCGATCTTGGTGGCAGACCACAGCAAAATAAGATCAGCAAACCAGAAACGCAAAGAATTACTTAATCGTCAAAATGAATGGGCCGGCGGCGTTATTAGGCCGTACTTCTTCCGTGATGATCAAGACCGGCACGTTGCTGTGAATCGGAATCGCTACCTTTCAATGATAACCGAATAGTTTTGGCCCCAATTGGATGATATGGACTTGGAGGACATGTGTTTCCTGTGGGGCTACGTCAAGTCTATGGTCTATGCCAACAAGCCAGCGACGATTGATGAACTTCGTACGAATATCGAACGTGAAATTGCAGCAGTATCGGCCGATTTATGCTTGAAAACCGTCGAAAATTGGGTTCAGCGTCTGGACTTCTGCAAGCGTGCCCGTGGTGGCCATGCAAAAGAAATCGAGTTCCATACATAATGGCATCGAACGTACTTTTACAGGAATAAATAATTTCATTGATATCCAAAACCGTTTTTGTTTTATTTAAAAAACTTTTGTAGAGCTCTTAAAAACCCTTTACATTGTCGAATGGATATTATCAAAGATATTGTATCCAGAAATTATCCCTTTATTTTATTTTAGGCTAGATGTGCATAATTTTTTAGGCTAGATGTGCATAATTTCACTATATACTAATAAGACGATATCTGAAAAGATAAGTGTTACATATCATTTTAAAAATAATAATATGTCCAATAATACAAAAATGTTATTTCAAACTCGCTAGAATAAAAATAAAAAAAATTCGACAGTTAACATTACAACATAGTAAGAAAATGTCAACATTTTATGTGTTGACTGTAACGGCAACTATAAATTAATAATTTTAAAAACATTAATTTGAGTAAATGATTTAAAGTTAAGTAAAAAATAAAATATAGTGATATATTTTTTATACTTGAAGCAATAATAATTAAATTGAAAATGGTCGTTAAAAGTTCTTTGCGCAAGATCACAGGATCATCTTTTTTTGGCATTTAAAAGCTTGTTCTTAGTTTTAAAGGTCCTACTTTCAGAAAGTCGACGCGGAGCGAAACATTTTAAGATTTCGGGATTTTGAAACAGTCATATAAATATATACAACAATATGATAATAGCAGCATTATTATTGTTGAAAAAAAAAATTGAAAATACTATACTTTGATTGTGCCAACCATCTATGTTTGTAAAGAGCATGGGTGTCGCGATCATGTTGCAACCATATTAATTGTCAGCGTGTAGAAGAGGACGTCTTAATCTCCGGTGGAGCGATCAAGTGCAAGACAATCTGACAACACATGGAATGCAAGACATCGCGCGCAACGCAGAAGCGACTGGCACCGTATAATTGCTGCGGCTGAAACCCATCATGGGTTGTAATGGGCAAAAAAGTAAGTAAGTAATCATGTTTGTCGAGTCTGCTGTAAATAAAATAATTATCATTTTACTTGTAGCATAGATCTAGTTACGAGTTATTCTGCAAGTTTATTTATATAATTAAGATTTCAATAAAATACATAGGTGTAATTCAGACAATTCATTTTATTAAATATTAACATAAGATTATCATATTATATTAAATTAGATGGATCACACGAGCTAATTTTGTGAGCATACAATATAATCCCTTAATACTACGCACTAAGCTATTTTAAAGATTACGTTTATATAATTTATTATATTTAATTTTCTCAATAACCCTGCTGTAATAACAGTGTCTGCATTGCTTTTTTTATTTGGTTACAAGTATTGATTTTTGATTTAATACCCAATGCAAAAGCTACTCCTAGAATTTCAACGGAATATTCTTGTAGTAAAATTGTTATATCAACCAAATTGTCAACGGCAGATGATGCCACGGATGAATTGTCATCACATAGACACTGTACAAATGCATTTAATGTACATTCAATCATATCTGATCTACCAGGTTGATTCTTCAGATGACGAATTAGCAATATATAAGCATTTGAACGAACTTGTGCACTTGGGGAAAATATAAGGTCAAGTAGACGATCGAAAAGCTCGTGTAGAAATGAAAACCGCTTTGATGTAATGCTTTCAATTTCTTGCAAAGGACCTAAGATTACATCCTCTAAGTCAGAATGTTTTATTATTTGTATCAAATTAAAGATATTAGTTGAAAAATGTATTGTTTGTTTGTGTATATCAGAAAAAGCCAGTGATGTTACATTTTTACTTCCTTTATCTATTTGAGGTAAGATTCCGGGAAATATTGCAAAATCTGAATCCGGTTCACCTAAAACTACTTTTTTTAAATCAAGCATTTCATCTAAATACATTTCTTGTTTCATATCTTCTTCTTCAAAAACAAAAGATATAATTGATTTATGTTTAAGTAATGACAATCCCTGAACTAGTTGCTGCAAAACTAATAAATAATTAAATTTTAAAGCAAGCTCTTGAAGAATAGAAGTATACTTTTCAATAAACTTGAAAGCACTTGATGGGTTGATCTTTATGTATGATTGTAATAGTTCAACAAATTTTATAAGCATGTGATATGTTTCTCTGTCACGTATATGATACTTAAAAAATGTAAAGAAACAATCAAGTCCTACCTGTAAATTATGTTTATACTCATCATCGAAAATCAATGGTTGCAGAACTTCAAATGTTCGAAGTATTTGAATAAACCTATGTATGTGGTGTTCCTCACGTAAAGTACGAATATTTTTATGTGCTTTACCTTGAATTTGTGAACAAAACACCCCTAATTGTCTTAAAAATAAAGTCGGATGTGATGCAGCTAGTTTTCTCATTAATAATTCACTGTCACTGGATAGACTTTCGAAATCCTTTTTTGATATAAGATTTCCCAAACACGTTATTAAATAATTTGCTAACTTATCCGACCGAAAACCAATAAGATTGTGAACTTTGTTAACGTAAAATTCCCTTTTTTCTCCTTTCACAAATTTAATTTTTGGATGCATCATGTACAGTAGTTCCAACACTTTTAATGTAAGTATAGGATTACAGGGATAGTTAAACACAAATTTAAGACAATTATTGTAAAATTTGTCACATTTATTTGAGACTCTGATAAGTAGATCAATGCGTGTTGATAATTTTTCAACATTTTTTATAGAATCTTTCAACAATTCTGATTGGCTTTCTTCCAAAATATATTGTATTAAAACTTGTATCTGCATATCATCTAAAACAAATAATGTGTCACTTTGTCCATTTTTGGAAATAGTTTTATCGCGACCTTTCCATAGTCGTGGATTATTCATCAAAGATTCGATAAAGTTTAGAATGGCACTTTGATTAAAGTAAGACCTAAATTTTTTCAACAAATAATTTAATGTTATATTAAGTGTATTCCAGTTCGTTTCATGACATAACAAAGATAACAAAAAATAACGATAATCTTTATAAGTTTTTGAAAACAGAAGCTCTAGTTGTACATTTTGGTTTATTAAAATATGTTCAGGATCCACTTCCACCATCCAATCCACTAATATTCCGATGTTGTTATGTTCTATGCTCATATAAAAAATATCTGCATTATTAGAAGAACATGCTTCAAGTTTGTTTATAACATTTTCAATTAATATGCGAGTATTATTTTTTTTTACAATATCATAAATTATATTACGCCCGCTATTTTGAAGGTGATAAACTTTCGATAAAACATCATGCAACATTTGTAAATTAATTACTAACTTTTTTTCTTTTGTATTTTGTACTTTGCAGAATTGTTTTATCTTTATTTGGAAAATTCGAAATAATCTTTCGTGCTTTGTTAGCGGATACTCTGAATGTACATAGAAATTTTGTAAAATATTATTTATATTTACTAATATGTCAATTGGCTGTTCTTTTGCTTGATTGTGAATATATATAGCACGCAAAATTGTACATAAATGCTTGTTATTAAATTTTTTATCAAAATTATCATATCTATTGATATGAAATATATCATAACTCGTGTTATACATATTCAAGTCATTGTGATATTGCGACGGAGATACACTACGATTTAACAACAAATGCAGAGTATTGTGAAACTTGAGCATATCAGTTACATTAAGATCTGATTTTTTGATAACAATGTTTAAAATGGATTCTATATTCACAAAATTGTTAACTATGGAAGTATTATCTGCTATAATTTTCTTTGCTTTTATTAAACTTACTGGATGCAATTTATCCGTTATGAGTTTTGATAGATCTGGTACAGTTTGTGAATGAGAGTGTAATTCAAGTACTTGAACTGTAACATGACCATTTTTAGCACCTCTGGCTTGTTGAATTTCAATAAGTTGAGCCAGATAAGCTTTATTTAAAATTGAGTTTTTCACTAATTCTAACTGTTCAATTACCGCAAGATCTAACAACGCTAAAAGTTTTGACATTGAAGACACAGGAGTCCCGAAATTCTGCACAAATAGAACTATTTGGTCAGGGGAAAGTTCTTGCATAGCTGCTGCGATCAAGCGGATCACCGATGATCTTATCATTTTTAATTTCAACCAATCTGGTATGAATTGAACACGTTCATTTGGGAAATTTGGCAAAAATGCTTGAGGCGCAGATTTTCCAACAGGAAACCAATAATCTAGAATAGGAGTTGATTCCGGAATATTTAAACTGGAGTGAGTTAGTAATATAACAAACGCATGTATTATATTCAAATGTATAGGCAATTGTACACCATCTTCAAAACGAATCATTAATAAATCGGGATACTGCGAACACTCAAAAGTGTCATGATGTTCTCTCAATTTTATAATATAATTATGAAACATGACAAAAAGACATTTAAGAGTTTGTAAACGCTTGGTATTTAAATCGTCAACAACACAAAATGATAAATTTGTTATATGGTAAAACATTGTACTTCTTTCAACAATTAATTGTGCCATGTCCATAACATGATCCAACATGACAGGTGCTGAATCATTTTGTGTATGCGATGCAATAAAATGTATATAAATCATAACAAGCTCTGGGGAATTTTCTACTTGACAAGCTGATCTAAGTTGTGGTATTACAAAAGAACAAATTTCTGAAAAGTATGGAAGTTGTGTTAGTGTTAAATTAAGCCAATTTTCGGGATCATTTAATAATAATTTAATTCCATATAAAGCTGCAGTGCGAGACTGTTTTACAGTTGACGATAATCTTCTGAACATATACTCTAAAATTTCACAAACCACTTGTTTATCAGAATTCTCTTCTGTGATAAGATCTCGCAAATAATCTAATAATTTAGTATTTCTGCTATTTTCTTGACCAAATGTACTAGTGTTAGAAAGAAGAAATTCGCATAAACATTGCACAGGCAAATGGTGAAATTCTCCATCACTATTTTGTACAAGATCGGATAACCAAGGCATAGACTGATATGTACCCTGACGTTGAATAATTTGAAGCAGTAGATCTGGTTTCCGACTCCGACATAACATATGTCCTAGTTTCAGTGTTTTATTTAAATGTTTTAACTGTTCTAACATAACGGAGTTAATTCGGCGAGCTGAACCCATAGGATCCATAAGCATTACTTGTGAAACTAATACAGAATTTTCTTCAGTAATTAAAGTTTGTGATGTTTGTGCAGCTAAATGTGATTCGAATTCGATGATTTGTTCTCGTTCAATTGTTGAAATCTGAAAAATAAATGTGTATACAAGTGAATGCAAGATATAAAATATATGTATATATATATATATATACAATTTCGTTTTTAATTAAAAGACGATTATTATAGGGTCCTATTATGATTAGCGAAGCGAATGGTTTTGGCGAAGCGAACGTCCAAAAAGCTATCACGGCTTACATTCGCCAGACTTCATTCGCCAAAAAACGGGTAAAATGAAGCGGACGTAAAAAAAGGTGCAACACTCAACTAAATTTCAATCGCTTTAAGTGTCAAAATCAAGCGAATCAACAGTTCATGTGACGAATCGGCGAACGTAGCCTAATCTATCATTTTTAAGATGTTTCTTTTGATTTATTATTTTTTTTTGCTTCTCTGTTTTTGTTTATTCTCCTGATTTAAAATTTTTTTATCCTTAAGTTTTTCTATCCTTTTATCTCAAATTTCGAGGTTTTTGTGCCCTAACTTATAAATAGAGTTAATCGTACATTGCACATTTTATATACAATTTAATAATAATAGTTTAGCGTTACAGCTCTAAAAAACCAGGGCCGGGTTTTCTAAATTTGAAATTTAATTTCCGTGTGACGAATCGGAGAACAAATCTATATCTATTGCTTTTTCGGTTTATCTTTTGAGTTTGTATTTTTTTGCTTCATCAATTTTTTTTTTTGTTAAACACATTTACTATTAAACACTTTTATTATTAAACGGAAGTGCCACGCCCTTTTGGCCAATTCCGCCCATATATAGCCTATCATTCCTTCCAAACCCTACCGTATCTGTGCTAAAAATTTCAAGCAAATCGGATCAGTCATTTAGACGAAGAAGCGGATCAAATAGCAAACCAACAACGAGATTCATTATATTAATAGGATTTAGAAATAAATTTTAGACCTGCAACGAAGATACTTTTTCTTTATTAAGTCACCTATTGATTGTTTTATGTAAAAATTAAGAGGTAATTTTAAAGATTTCATTAATATTTCTTTATTTAAATAGTTAATAGAGTTTTCAATATGCTTCGCGCACATCTGGTAAAAGCACTAAAAGAATTTCAAATTCTTAGCATATCTAAAAGAAAAAATACAACAGATTTCAACAAAAACTTGAAAGAAAACTTAATTTCTAAGGAAAACACGTAGAAAAAGAAGCTTAAACAATAATTACATGTTGGCCAGCAGTGCATCCACCGACTCATCGATCATTTCCAAATCATCCGGCAGCGCACCGGTATCAATTTTATAAAATTGTTGCAAATCCAATTTCTCATCGAGCGACAATTCACCGATGACACACAAACCCAGCTCGTATTTGGTAATGTGATTTTGCAAAAAATCAAAAATATTTTCGCTGGACTGCTGCGTGTTGTTGTTATTTGTAACACCATCACTTGGTTCCTTTTTCACTTCTGCCTTGGGTTTTGACGACGACTCTGCTCTCGAGCGGAAAGAGCTCTTTAGCCCTTTTGGCTGCACTCTGCTCTATGGGTTCGTGTAGTTTCCAGAATAACTCATTGTAGTCCTTCTCCGCCACCAGGTCCTGTATGTAGTCATCTTCGGCGCCGACGGTATTCAACACCTTTCGTTCGTGCGTATCCCAATATAGACTATCCGAGGATTCGGCGCTGGCGGTACCTTGATTCCAATAAACAATGACATATCTAAAATAAACAATATAAAACTAAAGATATTTATAATTATTTATTTTTAACTTACAATGTTGAGACAATTTGCTAACTTCATATATTTTCAAGAAAACATCATGTAATAAACAGCTGTTTGCAAAGTTTAGGGTTTCTATAAACCAAAATAAAAAAAGTATTTCTACAAATAAAAAAAACTACTTTTTTAAAAAAAGTATTTAATTGTAATTAAAAATAGCACCGATATTAAAATTTAAAAACATATTTAACTATACATTTTTAATAATTTGAATTGATCGAAGTTTATTTTTATAATTTTTGATCTTTTATAGACAAAAAATTACCAAAAACCGAAAAAATATTATTGCTCTGAATCGAGTTACCGTTTTTTAAACCATAAATAATATAAAATATTATAACATAATAAGGGTTTTAAAAAGGGTTTTATAACAAACAAATTAGATATTAAGAAAAAATAGTATAGTATAATAGTATATAAAAAGTAAGTACTAAAAGCACGCAACATGATACTATTTTTTCAACTCTGAAATTCGTCATTTATACGTCAATGTTGAAAGTGTTGCTCACTTTTAAAACCATAAAAATTAGTACATTCGCCAGTTCATTCGCCAAATTGCGTTCGCTTCGCCAAGTACATTCGCTTCGCTAATCATAATAAGGCCCATAACGTTTTTATAATTTTACAGAAAATAATACAACAAACAGTTTTCTGTGGAAAATTATTATGTTTCAAATTTTCAGACGAATATTGAAGCTTTTTATTGAAATACAGTAGAAATTGTGAATAGAATTTTTGACTTAAGTTTTTTAATATCTGAAGTAAAATAATTACATATTATATTTATATATAATGTTAATTTATTTATTTTCCTGGGGAGTACACCAAGGTTATGTTTGTAGTTTTGCTTGATTAAAAAAAAAATGTTGAGATGTTTACATTCACAATTGAAACGTACAGTTTAAAAATACTTCTAGTACCGTTAAAAATAAAATGTTTCTGTTGTATTTTATTAGATACATATAAATCAAAGTTGTTTAATTAAATGTATAAAAATAAAGTCAATTTAAGAAATGGTCAAGAATTTTATATTTCGTACTGGGGTTGCATGCGTAGAATCGAAGTCGACTGCACACAGTGGAACATAGTATTTTAAGTATGATTTAAATGTTAATATTTATTTTTATCGACCTTTTAGTTTTAATAAGTTGTGTTTCGTCAGGCTCGAGGTCAGGTTGGTTAATTTAGAAAAAAAATACCATAGATTTGTAAATCTTCGCTGGTTTGTCCTGTTTTTCGTCATGAAGTTTGTTGGTTTCGTTTTTTATGAGATCCATTGCCGTTTTGTATTTAAAGTCATTTTTATGTAGAATTTTTTGAATTTTTCTGATATTCTTCTTGTGAAATTGTTCGTCACTTATTATTAATACTCTTCATATAAAGTTATTCGCTGTTTTGGGTGTTTAGAGTTCATATTTATAATTCTTCCTGAGGCTGTCGGCTTTTGGTACCAGTCAAGTTTAATAGTGTTGTCAATTCTGATTAATGAAGAGTCTAGATATGGTAATTTTTCAATTTCGTGGGTGAACTGAATTTGTTTTTGAAACGTGTTTAGTGTTTCTAAGGTGTCATTTATTATACCTATTTTCTTTTATACAAAACGTCAATAACAAATAGATCTTTTGGTATGTCAGCGTATGTTGAGATCTTGTTCCATTTTTTCTTTATGATTTCTATGGCTAAGTTTACAGGTACGCTCGGAAATAGTGAAATTACGTCTAATGATATCAGTGTTTTGTCGTCAAATATATGTGTATTGTTAACCCTTGACTTAAATTCAACTGCGTCCTTAACATTATATTTGGATTCTTTAGTAAAGTTTTTTAATATATTTATTATGAATTTACATAGTCCGTAAGATGGTGAGTTGATAGAGGAACATATTGGTCGTAATGGTGTTCCTTCTTTGTGTTCCTTCTCTGATTGTAGTTTTGTGGTGGGGTCGTTCTTTAATCGTTTGTAAGTACACATGTCCTGAAAAATTTCTTTCATTTTTGTATCATATTCCGTTTTATATATTGCTACTGTGATATATCCTTTGTCTGCATTTAATATTGACAAGTTTTTATTTTTTGTTAAGAAATTTTCTTGTTTGTACCACCGTGTTGAGAGTAACTTTCTCTCTTGGCGTTAATGATCTCTTATTCAAGTAATTGTCCACTGTGGTTATTAATTTTGTTCGTGGTATATCTTGTCATTGCTTCATAATATTCGTCTGTGTGATGTCTTCTCCGTCAGCTATGCATTTGAATAAAGGGAATTGTTGTTTTTCGATCGGCAATGCGAATTTCGGTCCTAAAGAAAGTAATTGTTTTATGTTTGTTGGAATTTCTATGTTTGTTTTGTTGTTGAACCACTCTTTGTTATATTTGTTGTTTATTTCACTGTCTTGTTTCTTCTTTAATTCTCTAAATTTGCTAATTTGTTAATTTGTTTATTCATTATTGTTCTTTTTAAGCTTTCGTATATAATTTCTTCACTTTTAAAGAATTTAGTGTGATCCTCTTCATGTATGTTTGTTCTATTAGCGCTGTTGTATATGCTAATTCTGTTTTGTTTATTTTTAATTCGTCGTGTTTTTGTTTTATTAGTAATTTAAGTATTTTAATATGGAAGTTTGTGATGTAATTCTTGAGCAATTTGTCTATTTTTTGTTCTGGTAATGTTATGCTGATTGTGAATAGTTGATGCACATTGAATGTAGTGTCTGTGATCCATTGTGGGATTATTCCAGCTTTTCTACATTTAAGTAGGAATGTTATAGATGTTTTTAATTTAGCTTTTTGTTTGTTGTTTTTGGTATGTTTATACCCTACACCTATGAGGTACAGGGTATATTAACTTTGTGCATATATTGTAACGCCCCTTAGGAGGCGTGTCCGGTATGGAAAAGTATATATATTCTTGATCAGCATCACTACCCGAGTCCGTTTAGCCATGTCCGTCTGTCTGTCCGTCTTGCTGTCCGAATACAGAATAACTTGAAAAATACTGATCAGAATGCGATAACATTTCGTATTATTATAGTAGGAACTGAGTTTGAAAATGAGCCAAATCGGTCAACGGACACGCCCACCTCCCATACAAGTCACTTTTATATAACTCTTTAGGAACTAATAACTCGAAAAGTATTCAAGATATAGGTATAAAATTTAAAACGTATTGTTATAATTTACCTAAAAATAAGTGGTCCATAAATGGGCGTGATCCGCCCACTTTTTTTTTCAATTATTTCCCGGGTTTTCATAGTGAAAATTTGATCCGTAAATTATTAAAATCAAATCTATGATATATTAGCCTTTCAAAATTTTAAATATAGACGTTGTCCGCCGAATTATGTTTCTATTTTTCTTTTTAATAGTTTGTTATACTTTTATATAAATTTTTTAATTTATGGGGATATAACACGTAAATTTCTGATATGTGAATAATATTCTGAGGGTGGGGAGGTTCAGCATAATTAAAATCTTTTAAATTAAGGTATGCAATTAAATATCCCACATTAATATCCCCACCAAAGGTGTAGGGTATTCCATAATCGGGCCCGATCGACTATAAAAATCCGCCCCATGTGACCTAACTCTCCCAACTCGTTTCTAATGTTGTTGTTGATAGTTTTCTTGCAGTTTTCTCGTAGTCTCTTGTAAAGCGTCATTTTGATGCTGTTTGCGGCGTGCCCTCCGTAGTAATATTAATATTTATTTTTATATATTGTTGTCATATTTCATTGTTGTAGGCTTAATAATTTGCTGAAGACGGACACCGAAGGTGTCCGAAATATTGAAAAATTAAAAACAAATTAATTAAAAAAAAAAACAAAAAAGAGTTTTTTCTAAATTAACCAACTTAACCTCGAGCCTGACGAAACACAACTTATTATGATTTAAATGTTTTTATTGTTATTCATTATTGTATACTTTATATAAGAACGATTAATGTATAGTATAAAAAATATTGTTAATTAAAAAACCTCAATTAATAATTTTTTGACACTTTTGCAATAGCATTTTTTATACACATGTCTTGTTTTATGAACGGAATAATAACATATAATATTGCTATAATCAAAAATTATAAATTTTCACCAAATACAGTATTTTTGGATAATTCTATGTACATTTTTTTTCCAAAACCATTATTTTTTTGTCAGGTTTTGTTTTACTTTGTTACACCGTACTTTCATCGCATTCTCATTCTATTCAGTGTTGCATCATTTCTTAAGTAAACTAGAGCAGAAATGTGAAATAAATAATTATTTTAGAATTTAGTTAAGTTTCAGATTTTAATCACTTTAGCCAAACATTTTACAAAATAATAACAAATAATTAAATGAGAAATAATTATAATTATTTAATATGATAAAATTTGTATATTTTAGTAATTCAAAATAATAAGCAATATAAATGGGTCCGTTAAAACCAATCTCAAATAATTAAACTCTTAAATAGAAATTTAAATTTCCCGGAATTTTTAAAAATGCAACACTACCCCGCTCATTTCTGAGTTGCAATCCCCGCTCACTTCTGCCATTAGATACCCATCGTATAGCACTCGATTATCCGTGCAGTCAGCCGCGGGCAGGCGAGCATCCCTAATATAGAGAAAACATCATGGAATAAAACATTAAAAAAATCGTCATTTAGAGGAAGAAATACATATTGTAACCGGAGGTTATTTCGGGGGGTTTTAAATATAAAATAATAATTATTATTTGTGGTCCGGGTAAGACAGCCTGGACGTCTATACCTGTCCTCACAATTGGTTATTTTTATAGAAAACTAGCCTCAAGATCCACTAGTGTCTACTTGAGTATACGTTTTTAATTTTTTATGTATAATAAATTTATCAAAATAAAAAGATTCAGGAACTCAGTTTTAATGTAGGTCTTTATTCTACGACGTCTTGAAGATCAGTAATTTACAAAAATGGTTATGAGATGAGCATTGGTAAAATGTAACAAAAATGAGTAATTTTCATAATGCAAAAATATTGAGTAACATTAGAAAATAATTATGTTGGTGTAAAAGAATAAAATATATTAAATTTAAGTGCATAACTTTAATGTTTGCCCTTTATATGCGTGCAACTGAGCAAACATTCTTGTCGTTACATTTGTGTTGCGTATACGTCTGGATTATGTGTTGTATTCGTATTTTGTTGGTTCCACCTTCGGCGTACCCGACGTCTAATAGATTATACTTGTTCTTCTCTTGTTTCAGAATATAGTGTTAATGTTGATATGTGATGAGTACCCAGTTGTATATTTGGCTTGTCTCCGGCAGCAATGATATAACATGCTGAACCCTTTTTGCCTATAACTTTATATGGCCCATCACGACGTGGCACAAACTTGGATGTTATGCCTTGATTTTGTTGTGATGAGTACCCAGTTGTATATTTGGCTTGTCTCCGGCAGCAATGATATAACATGCTGAACCCTTTTTGCCTATAACTTTATATGGCCCATCACGACGTGGCACAAACTTGGATGTTATGCCTTGATTTTGTTTGCTTAAAACATGCGTTGCAACCAGAACTCGATCGCCAATTTTTATTTCATTTTGTTCTCTTCTCTTTGCGTCAACATATTTTTTATTTTTGTCTTGCATTTGTTCTTCTGACTCCTTAGCTAATTTTAGTGAGTCTGCTAGGCGAAGCAAATGCGGTGTCATTTGTGGTAAAAAAATTTCAGACTTAGCTATGGCTTTTAAGTCATGGTGTACTTCGGTTGGTGTCCTTAGTTTTCGGCTAAAAGTTAAATATGCGACGGAAAATCCTGTGCTTCCGCATTTCGACGAGTTCATTACAAATCTAATGGCTGGCAATTTTAAATTCCATTTGGCTTGATCTTTGCCTACACAAATTGAGAGATGCATTTTTAAGTCCCGATTCTTCCTCTCTACAGGGTTGGATTGGTGTAAAACTTTGTTCAATACCAAGACAAAAAGTCAGTTGCATCACTGCAGATATAAACTGGCAGCCATTATCCGAATGAATCCTTCGAGGGACTTCATATCGAAGAATAAAATGTTGTACATTTGCAGCTGGAGCGCCCATCTAGCGAGTCGACCTGTAGGTGATTTAAGGCTAAACAGCCACTTGAGGGGTTGGTGATCTGTCAGAACAGCGATCTCAGATCCTTCAGTGTATCCCCTGAATTTCTGCACAACCCAAACCACAGCTAGTGCTTCACGTTCCGTAGTCGAATAATTCCTTTCTGCAGGAAGCAGTAAGCGGCCGGCGTATTCAATCGGGTGCTCGGATTCTTTCTCCCCCTGCAGTGAACAGCACCGATTGCATATTGGCTTGCATCGATTTTTAATAAAAATGATTTATTTTCGTTAACTTGCTGTGAGATTGGTGGCGAAGTTAAAAGCTTTTTAAGCATATCGAAGGATGTCTGCTCTGTTGTGGACCATTTCCATGCAGCATTTTTCTTCGTAAGATTTGAAAGCGGCTTCGACACATCAGCAAAATTCGGTATAAAACGCCGATACCATGAACAAGTTTGCAAAAATGATATAACCTGTTTCATTTTTTTATGGTTCTGGCGTTTTAATATTGCATCCGTTTTTTCTGGGTCTATTTTAAGACCATCAAGCGTAAGGATATGCCCCAAATACTTCACTTCCGGTGTACAAAAGAAGCATTTGTCTCTGTTGAGATGAAATCCAAATTGTTTTAGTCTATTAAAAGTTTGTTGTAATTCGGAAATATGCGAAGATAAATCTTTTGAAAATATTATAATGTCGTCTAGATACGCCAATATTAAAATGTGTGGCAGTCCGTTTCGAAATTTATAGATTAATCGCTGAAATGTCGCCGGTGCGTTTTTGAGACCGAACGGCATTCTATTAAATGCATAGATACCAAATGGTGTCGTAAATGCTGTTTTTAATTTGTCTTGAGGTGCAATTTTTATTTGCCAATAGCCTGATTTTAAGTCCAACGTAGACATGTATGGTGTTGTTTTGGCAGCATGCAATAAATCGTCCATTCGCGGAAGTGGATATGTATCCGTATTTGTAATTGCATTCAGGCGGCGATAAGCAACACATAATCTTATGGCTCCATCCTTTTTTGGTATTAATACAACCGAAAATGCCCATGGCGACACTTTTTCCTCAATAATTCCATTATTAAGCATGTCTTCAATTTCAATTTTCAAATTTTCTTTCATTTTCGGCGATATTCTATAAGGATTTGAACAAATAGGTTCATGCGATCCAGTATTAATGTGATGCTCTATAAATGGAATTGGGACAGTGATATCTTTAAATATGTTTTTTTCTTTGAAAATAACATTTTCTAATATTTTTCTTTCGTTTAAATTAAGATGAGGACCTTCGTTTGGACGTAACTTAATATCATATGAATTAAGACGAATAGGTTCGAAAATATTTTTATCAAAATCTTCATCAGATTTACGTTTTTTCATTGGTGGGAACAGATCCGAGGCAACTGAAGGTTGAAAATTTATTGCAAGTGATTCCTCAAATATTTTATTTATTCCTTCAGGCGAATAGTCGTTACATACAAAAACTGAACGTGTAGGGGTCTGAGCACATTCAGAGTTTGATTTTTCGAACCATGACAAAAACGCATTTACATTTTTCGAATTTAGCTATCCCTTTTCATTGTGTTCATTGATATTTCTTTCTGTTAATGTTATACTGTTTATCATGTTTGTCTGATGCATTTTAAATTCAAATTATTTGTTTGGTTCGTCTTTGAAGAACCAAGTCCTTTGTGACATATCCATTACGATTCCACATTGCTCAAGAAAATCAATACCGAACAAAGTTCGGTTATCTTATCTTTAGCGTTTGGCAAACATATAAATCGAATGGGTTTCAGTCTTTTCGCAATGATGATTTTTACAATTGTGGAATAAATAGTTTCTTTTCTGGCAATTCCATCAGCTAATATTATTTCTGCAAATACTTTTTGAAATTCTACGTCTTTTTGTTTTAACTTTTGAAACAAGTAATAACCAGCGACACTAGTCCTGGCCGCATTATCAAAATAAGGCTCACCGTTTAATCGATTAACATTAATGTCAACGGTAGGTACGTTTCGATCAACAAATGTCGTATGAAGAGCATTAAAATCGAGCTGTACTGGACTGTTTATTTTGTTTTTAGTATTACAGTGTGGGTAATTAGAGCGGTAGTATCCTGCTGCACCACAGCCGTAACAATATAAATTTGTTTCTTGAACAGTTGATTTGCTTTTTCTGTCCATTTCAATTTTCTTGTAGCAATTTTGTACGGAATGATTTTTTTTTCTACAATATGTGCATCGACTAGATGATTTTTCAATTGCTTCAGAAAAATTTGGTTTTTCGCTTTTGCTGACATTTTTATTTTCTGTAAACAATGTCTCAATGTCCCTTGCTTTATATAAAAGACCTTGAAAATTATTAACGCTTTCTCTGGACACTTTTTGTCTTATTTGCAGAAGCAGTTGCGAAAAGATCATATCAGTCATGGTTTTTTTAGACAACCATTCAGATAATTGTGAAAAAATACACCTATTCTTACAAATAAATGTATCAGTTGGTTCATTAAATTTCTGTTTTTCTTGAAAAATTTCGCCAAATATGCACCAGTCTGGTCTAGGCGGTGCAAAAGCCTTTCTCAGCTGATCTAAAGCATCATCAAATGATCGTGCTTCGTGCTTAACTCCTTGCCACCAGGATGAAGCATATCCATCTAATAGCAATGGTAAACTGGTTAACGCGTGCTCATCTGATATGTTTTCAGCATCCTTATAAACCAAAATGGTGGCAATGAAATATTCAATATTTGTGGCACTTCGTCCACCACTGAAGCGCGCGCAGCATGTACTGAAAGTGCAGCATGTACTGAATATTTAGAGGAGCATTAACGTGATTGGTATTATATGAGGTTGCGTTGTGTGGCTCTGCATATTGCGGCAGAGCTGTAGTTTGTGGCGGCACTGCATTTTGCGGCACTGCATTTTGAACCGACGCTGCGTTTTGCGACAGCGGTGCATATTGCGACAGCGGTGCATATTGCGACAGCGGTGCATATTGCGACAGCGACTCTACGTTTTGCGACAGCGCTACATTTTGTGGCGGCACTGCATTGTGTGGCGGCGCTGCATTGTGTGGCGGAGCCGCATATTGCGACAGCGCTGCATTTTGTGGCGGCATCGAATTTTGCGACAGAGCTGTATGTTGCGACAGCGCTGCATTTTGCGTACTAGGACTATCTAGGACGTACTAGGACTATCTGCCTGTGTCGAGTTCGTCGCAATTGTGCTTTCCGCAGAACTGGACGCGTTTCGTGGACTTTTACGCATTTTTTTTTGTGAGAGCTTTGGCAACTCTGTATTTCTCTCTTTGTGTTACGAGAAGAAGATTACTGTAAAGGCAAATTGCTTGTTAAATTGCGAATTTAACTATCTGTTTGTACACGAAAATACCAACTACACTTTCGTACTCTCCAAACTAGTTTTTTTCGCAAATAAAATATTCTTAAACACAACAACAAATTATAGGTAGAGAGCGAAACAACGATCGCAATGAGTTGATCGCAGTTTCAACAAGACGAATATGGGTAAATCACACAACAAGAAAGCCGTGAGTTTCAGCAAGTGCAGTATCCAGCATAACGGCGTCGACTGCACCACAAAACACCAAAAATGTTCTGCTTGGATCTACGTTGAAATTAATTCGACGATCTGCGATGAGATTAATTCGACGATCTGCTGAAGTTTTGCTGCTGTCTGTATGTGATGAATGTTGCAGGTTTTTTTTAGTTGGGCGCCAATTGTAACCGGAGGTTATTTCGGGGGCTAATAAAAATTATTATTTGTGGTCCGGGTAAGGTCCGGGCCTGGGCGTCTATACCTGTTATTGGTTATTTTTATAGAAAACTAGCCTCAAGAGACACTAGTGTCTACTTGAGCATAAGTTTTTAATTTTTTATGTATTATAAATTTAAAATAAAAAGATTCAGGAGCTCAGTTTTAATGTAGGTCTTTATTCTACGACGTCTGGAAGATCAGTGATTTACAAAAATGGTTATGAGATGAGCATTGTTAAAATGGAACAAAAATGAGTAATTTTCATAATGCAAAAATATTGAGTAACATTAGAAAATAATTATGTTTTATATTGGTGTAAAAGAATAAAATATATTAAATTTGAGTGCAACTTTAATGTTTGCTCTTTAATTAAATTATTAAATATTAAAATTAAATTATTGTTTTTAAAATAGCTCATCTACATTTTAATTACATAATGTTTTAAATGAAACATAATAACAAAAATTACATTAAATAATATAGAACTGCTACAATATAAAGTTTAGGAAAACGCAAAGTAAAAAAAAACTTAAAACAAGAAAGATTAAAGAAAATAATTTAGTAATAAACCAGTTGGGAAGGTTCGATCAGAAGCGAAATTTTATAGTAGGTGTTATTATGATAGTTAGGATTATCAAAATTATAGTCGGTCTAAGCCGACTACAAATACCCTACACATTCAAAGTGGTATATAGGTCACCAGGCTGAAAATAACTACAAACTTTCAATCCCTGAAGATTTTGTATTCATTTGATACCCATATTTACAAATGGGTAGGTGTACCGAATTTCGATTTTTCTCTTGGGAACTACAAGTCATTTTGCGGGAAAATATTATTTTCAAGTATTTGAGCGTGCAGTCAATATATATTTGACCAAAACAAGTTTACCTAAGCACGTATACAGTAAAATTGATCTGTAGATGTAAAAAAAGGTATTTGAATATAAGTGGTCAGATCACAGGTCACAATACACCGATCTCGCACATATTGCGTAGGTATATAAGTAATCTAAATCTAAATGGCAAGCAAACCAGCAACCGAACTGCTGATAGACATGAGGTTGCCGTTTGTCATTTATTTTGTTGATACAACAACTTACTCAATCGCCGTAACAAATGCACGAATGTCAATTTTGGCAGAATGAAAAATGCAATCATGAGTTTACGGCTACCGAACGTGCAGTTGCGCAGACTAACATTTCGGTTGTAGAAAAATAAGGTACGTTAATTTTAATGACATGAGGTTACAACAAATGTATTTGAAACGTTATTTCAATTAACCTCATGTCAAAAGAGGATTTTTCTGTGTGTACAGTTGGGAAAAAAATAATAGCACCACTATGAAAATTTTTTTATTAGTTCCAAAACAAACATTTAGTGTTGAAATTTTTTCAAATTTTGATATTTAGTATATTGCTTAGTGTTCACCCTATACGAAAAAAGTAGTGCTACTCTTAGAATAATAATCGATATTTATTTTTTTGCAATTTGAATAGAAAATGTCAAAAATATGGGAAAAAAAAATAGCACCACTTACACATTCTTTAAAGAAACCGTTATGTTTCGCAGATTTGTTTTGATCGAAAGCACACGTTTTATAGATTTGACATTGTTCTTTATTATTTTGATCATTACGTGTAAAATAAATCAAATATTATATATAAAATGGGTCGTGGAAAACACTGCAGTGCGGAGAAGCGCGAAATAATAAAAAAAATGATATTGGATGGAAAATCTTATAGGGAAATTGGTCGATTGGTTGGGTGTTCCAACAAAATGATCCGTAACGCAATAAAATTCGAAGAAAAAAAAAATAGCACCACTTACACATTCTTTAAAGAAACCGTTATGTTTCGCAGATTTGTTTTGATCGAAAGCATACGTTTTATAGATTTGACATTGTTCTTTATTATTTTGATCATTACGTGTAAAATAAATCAAATATTATATATAAAATGGGTCGTGGAAAACACTGCAGTGCGGAGAAGCGCGAAATAATAAAAAAAATGATATTGGATGGAAAATCTTATAGGGAAATTGGTCGATTGGTTGGGTGTTCCAACAAAATGATCCGTAACGCAATAAAATTCGAAGAAAAGACTGAAACACGTGGAAGAAAACGAGCCCTGGACCAGCATCACGTCAATAGGTTGATCCGCGCGAGAGCAAGAAGGATCCTTTCAAAGCTGCAACTGAGCTAAAAAAGGACCTTAATATAACTGCGACAGTGCAAACAGTTCGGACATGTCTCAGAGCACATAATTTAAAAGCCTGCAGCCCAAGAAAGGTCCCTCTTTTGACCACAAAACATATTGCCAAGCGCATGAAGTTCGCAAAGAACCACCTAAATTGGCCAGCCCAAAAATGGAGGAATATTTTATGGACAGATGAGAGTAAAGTTGTGATGTTTGGTGGAAAAGGTTCTCGTTCGTACGTCAGGCGTCCTCAAAACTCAGAATACAACCCAAAATATACGACGAAAACCATAAAACATGGAGGATCCAGCGTAATGGTATGGGGTTGTTTTTCATATTATGGAGTAGGTCCGATATATTGGATAAAAACCATAATGGACCAACACGTATACGTAAATATTTTGGATACGGTGATGCTACCCTATGCACAAAATGAGATGCCGCTGGTATGGGTCTTCCAACAGGATAATGACCCCAAGCACACAAGTAAAAAAGCAAAGGAATGGTTCGGAAAAAATGCGGTCAACGTTTTGGAGTGGCCTGCGCAGTCACCAGACCTCAATCCCATCGAAAATTTATGGGCTGATGTAAAGAAGGCAGTTGCTGCTTCTAAGCCAACCAGCAGCGGATCACTTTGGGAAGTTATTCAGGAGTCCTGGAGCAATATTCCTCTAAAACGATGCCAGGATTTGGTTGAATCGATGCCAAGACGATGCGAAGCCGTTATTGCCAATAAAGGCAACGCTACTAAATATTAAATTATAAGAACAATCTCACATTTAATAAAAATTTAATTTAAAGTAATGAAGTTATTATTTATTTCTCATTTTTATAATCTTAAGTGCATATTTGAAAAGTGGTGCTATTTTTTTTTCGCTAATTTTCTTAATTTTTTGTAAAGTTCCTTAAATTTGTGGAAAACGGTTAATAAAATTATGAATTTTTTTCTTTTATTAGTTAGTTTAGAGTCTTCTGCTTCTAAAAACCTATTCATAATTTTCTTAAACTTACAAATGTAAATATGAGGCTTTTAAAAACATTGCTCGTGGGGGTGGTGCTATTTTTTTTTTTTCGCAGCTGTATATGGGAAAAAACAGAAATTTTTTAGAATTTGGGGTACAAAAAAATTTAAATTTTTTTTGAATGTCACATTAATTTCGTTTTGTACCGATCTACTGTGATATTATATCATGTGAATTCCGTTCGCGTGAATTAACTATTGCAAGGGCCGCATAAGTTATGGCAGTTTTAAGTTAGAAATTTTAAAAAAATCTTATTCCACTGTTTTCACTTACTTTCGGAAAAAATTTTACATATTTATAAAGCGTATGAAAAGTTACCAACATAAGTTAAAATATATAATTAATTTCTAATACTCGCAGATTTGCACTATTTTTTTTTTTTTAAATAAAACTTTTACGCCGTTTTAAAGACACATACGATTAATTTTATTTTAAATTATATATTAATTAAGTCATTAAAGACAATTTAAAAAAAGGCATAAAAAGAAATATGTTTATATCTCTATTGGTTTAGCAATTCCAATTCATAGGGATAAAATTTTATATAGTGATGCTTTTTGAGATTATGAAAATTTAAGTAGGTGCGTAAAATCTAAAAAATTTTAAAAATTTTAATGCCTCACTTTTTTGGTTAAAACATTGACCAAACTTACGAATGTTAAATATTTTAACCTTTTTCGTGCAGTACTGTGGATGTGCCTCAATGAAATATGTTTTGGCAAAAATGTCACGATTTCACAATAAAAGGACTTAAGATATTCATTTTTATTGCAATCAATTATTTGAATCGAAACCATTCTACGTAGATGCTTAAAATCCTTTAAAAACATTATTTACCATAAAAATAAGCAAAAACAATTTTCAAAAAGTCCATAAAATTTTGCATTTCAATATTTTTATATGCGCCACTGATTTTGTGATGGCAATTAATAAAAAAACTCAGTTCACGCAATACACTAGACTATTTACTCTATTTGTATATATATATATATATATATATATAGATATATATATATATATATAGATATATATATATATATAGATATATATATATATATATATATATATATATATATATATATATATATATATATATATATATATATATATATATAGATATATATATATAGATATATAGATATATATATATATATATATATATATATATATATATATATATAGATATATATATATATATATATATATATATATATATATATAGATATATATATATATATATATATATATAGATATATATATATATATATATATATATATATAAGATCCGGACCGTTTTGGATACAGTCAAGTATCCTCAATATATACATTTCGTTGAAATACAATATATACATTTCGTTGAAATACAATATATACATTTCGCTGAAATACAATATATACATATCGTCGAAATGCAATATATACATATCGTCGCAATACAATATATACATTTCGTTGAAATACAATATATACATTTCGTTGAAATACAATATATACATTTCGTTGAAATACAATATATACATTTCGTTGAAATACAATTTATACATTTCGTTGAAATACAATATATACATTTCGTTGAAATACAATATATACATTTCGTTGAAATACAATATATACATTTCGTTGAAATACAATATATACATTTCGTTGAAATACAATATATACATTTCGTTGAAATACAATTTATACATTTCGTTGAAATACAATATATACATTTCGTTGAAATACAATATATACATTTCGTTGAAATACAATATATACATTTCGTTGAAATACAACTTTTTGCTTTCCGTTAAACTAATATAGCATGTGAATCACACTCAGATAAAAATATCATACAAACGATAGTTTTTTTCAACATAATAAATTATTATTTTCATCGGTATATAGCATTAAATAGTAGAAAATGTCAGGTATTCAACTTTTTTTTTATGTTTATATGAAAATAATTATATTAACAAATTTTTATGTGATTTCATGGGTTTTTTTCTGAGTGTATAAGTTGAATATTAAAGTTAGTCTCATTTTAAAGGTGGTGAATTGGTGTACTCGTTTTCAAAACTTTCAATATACAAATAATATAAATAATTTAATATACAAAAGAAAGATGGTCAGAAAGGTTTAGATCCTTAATTTTGTTATTTTTTGAAGGTTTTTTCGATGTACTCTTTTGGAAGAGAGCCGACATCTAACTGCCCAGGTCATGGCTAAGTTCTATTGAAAGTTTTTGAAGAAACAACAACAAATTGAAAACACAACACAGGCAATGATCCGGACCATTTGGATACAGCCAAGTATCCTCATCAGTGATATTTGTGTGATCATACTTTTATAACAATTTATAAAGATTAAGAGTGACACCTCATAGGCTCACTATTTAAGAACATTTTTTCTATAATATTTGTTTATGTTTGAAGTACGTAAACATTCTTAAATTGCATACATATAACAGCTTGATTACGGAAAATACCAAGAGAATAATGTAATAATTTTACAATATAAAAATATTTGTATTCCAGTTTGGTTGAAAAATATTCAAGATATTTGAATACCCACTACTTCGATGTTTGACATATACATAACAAAAATTTTATTTTTATTTTAAAATGTAATAGGGCTTAAAAGTTACATTGTGCTGCTAGAATTTACCAAATTTACCAAATTACATTAAAAATTGGTGAAATTTTAGGAGGACATTAAAAGATTCAACCTCTAATTGTTTAAGCCTATTTCGATTCAAAATGCAATGTGCGAATAGGACATTATTTTTTTTTACTCAAATTGTAAAAAAAATAATATAACTTTTAGGCCCTAATTTGCATTATCTTACTATTTATAGACAAGCTTAATTAATTAACGCAGTTCAAACGACAGAAAAAAATAATTGACAAAAAAATATTGTATTTCTATATTTTTCAGTATTGGTGCATTACACAGCCCGACAAAATTCAAATTTTGACATGGTGCAGGAAAAGTTACAGCAAAAATTTGATACATTTATAGAGCTAACTCCGAAATATGCTTCAGTTTAGTCAAATTGGCTCTAGTTTTTGAGATATATCCCATTTTATAATCTCCCATTATTTTATTCTTCTTTTATTTTTAAAAATCAAACATAAGAAAAATATGAAATTATTATCTTTTCGATATAAGACGCAGAAAACTTTGCGCCATAAAATACAAATTTGCTTTCAAGCCTGAAAAAATTTGTTTGCGAGATATAAGCAAGTAGTAGGTAAAATTTTTCAAAAATATAAAAATGTTATGTATGAAAAACTTTATTACATAAATGAGGTTTTAAAGAGGATACTTGACACCACATAAAAGTTCATACACATATTTTTTAACATTTTTGTCCACTATGTAATAAAGTATTTTATTACCAAAAATTTTCAACTTTTAATTAAATTTGAATTTCTTTTGCTTATATCTCACGAACAAATTTTTTCACGCTTTTTATTCAAATTTTTGTATTGTAGAGCGATATTTTTATGCGTCTAATTTCGAAAAGACATTTTCATTATTTTCGTTTGTTGGAGTTTTAAATATAAAGAAGACCAAAATAATGATAATTTGAAAAAATGGCCTTTATCTCATAACTATAGACAATTTGACAAAACTAATGCTATTTTCGGAATCAGCGTCACAAATGCATCCAATATTTGCTGCTTTCACTGCACCATAATGAGTGTAGTGTTATTAATATAGAATTATAATGGTAAAGGTGTCGACCACCAAAATCAGTTTTATAACTTTTGGTCCATAATTTCTTATTATGTTTGTGATGTTTGTGTTAGAGGTTTTAAAAACGACTTAACCACTACAAAAAGTATTTCATTACATTTAAATGAGCCCCAATTTTTCTATAATTAACTTATGGTTTACGTGCAAAATGTTGAATTTTAACGAAATTATCCGATGAGTGCTAAGTTTCAAGTAATATATATATATATATTATTACCTCTTTTCGTAACACTACCCTCCACCAGATATTAATCCTCTCTCTCTCTATACGGCGCCAACCTTTCTAAATGTACCACTTTCATTTTTCGTCTAACGCCTGCAGTATTCTGAACCCGATACACGACATCGTTAATTCTTTTAATTATCTTGTATGGTCCTTCCCAGTGTGTTTGTAGCTTAGGGGATAAGCCTTTCTTCCTTTGTGGGTTATAGAGCAAAACAAGTTGTCCTTCTGTAAATCCATCTGAATTTGTGCGCAAGTCGTATCTGGCCTTCATCTTATCACTCGCAAATTGTGTACGCTGTCTTACAAACTTATGCACTTCACTCTTTTCTTTGATGCACTTCACTCTTTTCTATATATATATATATATATATATATATATGATCCGGACCGTTTTGGATACAGTCAAGTATCCTCAATATATACATTTCGTTGAAATACAATATATACATTTCGTTGAAATACAATATATACATTTCGTTGAAATACAATATATACATATCGTCGAAATACAATATATACATATCGTCGAAATACAATATATACATTTCGTTGAAATACAATATATACATTTCGTTGAAATACAATATATACATTTCGTTGAAATACAATATATACATTTCGTTGAAATACAATATATACATTTCGTTGAAATACAATATATACATTTCGTTGAAATACAATTTATACATTTCGTTGAAATACAATATATACATTTCGTTGAAATACAATATATACATTTCGTTGAAATACAATATATACATTTCGTTGAAATACAATATATACATTTCGTTGAAATACAATTTATACATTTCGTTGAAATACAATATATACATTTCGTTGAAATACAATATATACATTGCGTTGAAATACAATATATACATTTCGTTGAAATACAACTTTTTGCTTTCCGTTAAACTAATATAGCATGTGAATCACACTCAGATAAAAATACCATACAAACGAAAGTTTTTTTCAACATAATAAATTATTATTTTCATCGGTAAATAGCATTAAATAGTAGAAAATATCAGGTATTCAACTTTTTTTTTATGTTTATATGAAAATAATTATATTTTTAATACCGTCATATTAACAAATTTTTATGTGATTTCATGGGTTTTTTTCTGAGTGTATAAGTTGAATATTAAAGTTAGTCTCATTTGAAAGGTGGTGAATTGGTGTACTCGTTTTCAAAACTTTCAATATACAAATAATATAAATAATTTAATATACAAAAGAAAGATGGTCAGAAAGGTTTAGATCCTTAATTTTGTTATTTTTTGAAGGTTTTTTCGATGTACTCTTTTGGAAGAGAGCCGACATCTAACTGCCCAGGTCATGGCTAAGTTCTATTGAAAGTTTTTGAAGAAACAACAACAAATTGAAAACACAACACAGGCAATGATCCGGACCATTTGGATACAGCCAAGTATCCTCATCAGTGATATTTGTTATGTCTGAAGTACGTAAACATTCTTAAATTGCATACATATAACATGCTTGATTACGGAAAATACCAAGAGAATAATGTAATAATTTTTCAATATAAAAATATTTGTATTCCAGTTTGGTTGAAAAATATTCAAGATATTTGAATACCCACTACTTCGATGTTTGACATATACATAACAAAAATTTTATTTTTATTTTAAAATGTAATAGGGCTTAAAAGTTACATTGTGCTGCTAGAATTTACCAAATTTACCAAATTACATTAAAAATTGGTGAAATTTTAGGAGGACATTAAAAGATTCAATCTCTAATTGTTTAAGCCTATTTCGATCCAAAATGCAATGTGCGAATAGGACATTATTTTTTTTTACTCAAATTGTAAAAAAAATAATATAACTTTTAGGCCCTAATTTGCATTATCTTACTATTTATAGACAAGCTTAATTAATTAACGCAGTTCAAACGACAGAAAAAAATAATTGACAAAAAAATATTGTATTTCTATATTTTTCAGTATTGGTGCATTACACAGCCCGACAAAATTCAAATTTTGACATGGTGCAGGAAAAGTTACAGCAAAAATTTGATACATTTATAGAGCTAACTCCGAAATATGCTTCAGTTTAGTCAAATTGGCTCTAGTTTTTGAGATATATCCCATTTTATAATCTCCCATTATTTTATTCTTCTTTTATTTTTAAAAATCAAACATAAGAAAAATATGAAATTATTATCTTTTCGATATAAGACGCAGAAAACTTTGCGCCATAAAATACAAATTTGCTTTCAAGCCTGAAAAAATTTGTTTGCGAGATATAAGCAAGTAGTAGGTAAAATTTTTCAAAATATAAAAATGTTATGTATGAAAAACTTTATTACATAAATGAGGTTTTAAAGAGGATACTTGACACCACATAAAAGTTCATACACATATTTTTAACATTTTTGTCCACTATGTAATAAAGTATTTTATTACCAAAAATTTTCAACTTTTAATTAAATTTGAATTTCTTTTGCTTATATCTCACGAACAAATTTTTTCACGCTTTTTATTCAAATTTTGTATTGTAGAGCGATATTTTTATGCGTCTAATTTCGAAAAGACATTTTCATTATTTTCGTTTGTTGGAGTTTTAAATATAAAGAGAAGACCAAAATAATGATAATTTGAAAAAATGGCCTTTATCTCATAACTATAGACAATTTGACAAAACTAATGCTATTTTCGGAATCAGCGTCACAAATGCATCCAATATTTGCTGCTTTCACTGCACCATAATGAGTGTAGTGTTATTAATATAGAATTATAATGGTAAAGGTGTCGACCACCAA